>JAPDDN010000238.1:82500-137500 GCA_027422405.1 Ptychobarbus kaznakovi | reverse complement strand
GCTGCGAAGAAGTGTTTCACATCCACAGGGAGAGAGACATGAGTGATGAAAGAGAGAGAGAGAGAGAGAGAGACAGGTTAGGCAGGTTTATACTCCAGCGGATTGCTTTTATGCTGGAAATCGTGGAGATTAATTTACAACATTTAGAAGCACCATTCCCACACATGAATAACACAGATGTTTCATCTGTTTAAAATACATGTGAGATTGTTTTACAGCATCCTGACTAGTTCTACTGTTTTAACATGGCTATTTATAGGCATTTTCATCACACACACACACACACACACACACACACACACACACACACACACACACACACACACATTTGTTTTTGACTCTCCATAGGCGTAATGGTTTTTATACTGTACAACCTGTATGTGCTATTGCCCTACACCTAAACTTAGCCCTCACAGGAGACTGTCTGCTATTTCAGATTTTCAATACACTCCATTCTGTGTGATTTATAAGCGTTTTGAAATGTGTGGACATGCGGAAATGTCCTGAAAAGACACCTTCTCCTTGTAATAGAAGGTGTAGTGTTCCTGTGGCTCAGTGGTAGAGCATTGCGTTAGCAGCGCAAAGGTTGTGGGTTCAATTCCCAGAGAACACATATACTGACAATACAAATGTATAGCCTGAATAAGTCGCTTTGGATAAAAGCATCTGCTAAATGCATAAATGTAATACCTGTCATACCTGTGTCATTATACTAATTCATGTCCTCATTTGTCACACACACACACACACACACACACACACACACACACACACACACACACACACACACACACACACACACACACACACACACACACACACACACGTATGCATTTTAATTGTTTTTTAGAGTTCTATAGTGTTATGCACTACCAAATTTCTTTTTAAAAATCTTTTACTCACAGAGGCTGCATTTATTTGATCAAAAATACAAGAAAACAGTGAAATATTATTACAATTTAAAATAGCTGTTTTCTATGTGAATATCTGTTAAACTGTACTTTATGTCTGTGATGCGCAGATGTATTTTCAGCATCATTACTGCAGTCTTCAGTGTCACATGATCTTCAGAAATCATAATAATATACTGATTTATTGCTCAAGAAACATTTATGATTATTATCAATATTGAAAACAATCGTGCTGATGAAATTTTTATTGGATTTTAGATTCTATAATGAATCAAAATATCAGCATTTATCTTTTGTAACATTATAAATGTCTTTACTGTCACTTTTGATCAATTCAGTGGATCCTTGCTGAATAAAAGTATTCATTTCTTTCACACACTTTTGAACGGTAGTGTTCAGCATGTTTAAAATGACTCTTTACCTTCACCAGTGCAGTACATAAGGTGATGGCTGGTTAAGTTGTTCATGTTTTCTAGATATTAAGGTGTTTTTCTCCGTTAGTGGTGGAACCCCGTTAACAGTGATCGGCAGCAACCTCGCCACCGTCAGAGAGCCGAAGATGAGAGCCAAATACGGCAGCGTCAGTTCAGTCAACGTAAGTCTCTAACACACTAGCTATGTTCCCATCCACATATTTCAGGGAAATCGCATTAAAAACCGCTGGATGGAAACGCCAAGATGCGCATGAATTAAAAAAATGTGCAAAAGAAACATATGCACACAATTGAATAGGATAAACTTTTTATCCGATAAGAAAAAATGCACATAAAGTACGATAGAAAGACATTTACCGAATCAATTCCTCCATGCGCATTGAAAAAGTCATGTGACTTTGGGATAACTTGTCTACAGTGGACCGATCTCGTTCACAGCATCTATATGTTGTTATAGTCGTTCTGAAATGCTTGAGGAAAGCCTGTCATTAAAGTACTTCTGTATAATTACTGTCTTACACATCCGCCTCCGAAAGCTAAGACTGCATGTCTCGTCTGCTCGCTCTCTGAGGCGCAAGTCATTTATTAGGCTGTATATGAAAATGGTTATAATCAGTGGCTTCTCCTTGTTTTCTGAGTGATATTTAGTGCCGGTTTATCTGGAAGTGACGATTTTGTTCTCTTTGACTCGTTGGATGGAAACTAAATTCATAAAAATTCATTAAATTCATATCTTTGGATGGAAACATAGCTACTGATTCACCACTGCAGATTGACTTTATCATCACACTACTCCTTCCTTTCTCTTTAAACCCAATGGTTTAACCAAAAAAAATACTATTTCTACAAAAAAAGCAATCAGCTTCAACTTTGATGATCAGAAACGAGCAGCATATTAAATTACGTCTTCTATAAAATAGTCACATAGAAAAGGTTATTTTAAATTGTAATAATGTTGCTGTATTTTTGATCAAATAAATGCATGTTAGTGAATAGAAGAGACATGAACTCACTCCAAAACTTTGTTCGCTGGAGTCTAGAGTAGTTTTATGGTGTTTTTTGTTCCTAGATAAACGAGTGTGTTCAACCGAAGCCCTGTGTGCCTGCACATGTTTTTCTTTGCGTATGTGTTACATTGAATCACCTTTTCCCAGTTTAACCTTTAAAATGTCGACGGCTGACGGGATATAGGACATAAAATGGCTCTATAAAGGCCTGAGAAAGTGCCGCAGGGCGAATGGGAGCTTTTCTTCTCCTTGACCTGCTCATCTGAGCGGCTCTGGCTGCTGTTTTCCTCCTCTCTGCTTCTCGTGTCTTCTCTTTATTGGCTCTCCAGCAGCGTTCGTGTCTTCAGTAATGCCTGATGTTTGCTGTCTCTCACAGAACTGCACTGTGCTCAATAACACCGTGATGCTGTGTCTGGTGCCGTCCGTGGCGGGGTCCGAGAGGGGTTTCTCAGAGGCGGGCAGCGGGCCGGATGAGATCGGGTTCATCATGGATAACGTGCAGACGCTCCTGGTGGTGAACGAGAGCTTCAGTTTCTATCCCGACCCTGTGTTTGAACCCTTCGGTCCGTCCATGCCGGAGCTCAAACCAGGATCTCCTCTCATACTGAAGGTGAGAAGCTGTGATACTGTACAGTATAGCGATCCCCCCCCCAGAGCAACACTCATCTATAAGACCACCTGCGTGTCTGTTACTGCATCCGTACACTGTTTTACCGTGTTTAAGAATAGCAGCACTGGAGGGATATTTCTCAGACGGGTTATCAGTAACAGCATTATTATAGTTAAGTAAAGCCATTAAAAACTCAAACTAAAACCATTTGTTACTTGAAATAAAAATAAACGTGAACTGAAATAATCAAATTGAAATAAAGTTGAATTTGCTAGATGCCAAGACTGAAATTAAAAAGTAATAAAAACTATCAATATAAAACAAATTGAAATTACATAAAATGTATTTGGAGAAACATTTGAGCTTAAATTATTTGGAAAATTAGAAATGTTGTCTTGGCAACTTATCTTAAATAAAACAAAATGTACTAAAAACTGAGACTAGAAATATAAAATATAAAAATAGACAGTATAAATGTACATATCAGAAATGTATTTATATAATAAAATTACAAAAAAATTATAATACAATCATTAAAACTTATACAGAAAACAGAAAATCTAAAAATAAAAACTACAAAATATTACAAAATATAATATTATTAGTGCGGTCAAGCGATAAATCTTATCCAAAATAAGTGTTTGTTTACATAATATATGTGTGTGCTGTGTATATTTATTATGTATATATAAATACACACATGCATGTATATATATTTAATAAAAATGTTATGTTATATATTAAATATATTTATGTATAATATTATATTATAAATGTATATACATGTAAATATTTTCTAAATATGCACTGTGTATGTGTGTATTTATATATACATAATAAATATACACAGCACACACATATATTATGTAAACAAACACTTTTATTTTGGATGTGATTAATCGCTTGACAGCACTAATAGTATATTATACTAAAATAACACCGATTAATACACTATTACTATATGTGCATCTCAATTTGTGGTATAAATAGTGCAAGTAGTTTGTTGAATATTCCAGTATTGAAGGCATTAATATTTGTGCACATAATTCTTCCAACACCCTTTGTGCTACAGACATGAATGATTGATCAGATCATGAAGTTATTAATTTTCTAAGCACATATATTTCCACATGGCAGCAAAAACGAGACTTGAGAGAGGGACCTGGGACCTTTCTAAAGATCTGAATATCATAGAAACTTAAGGGTGAATAAGAAAGCACATAGCAGCACCCTGGCAACCAAGCCATCGAGACACATTTACTTAAAGAAATAGCCTAGTTCGTTAAAATGAGGTCATGCGCAGCGTTAAATAATTTCAGAAAAATGACATGCATCAGATTATCTGCAATTCAATTCCTCATGCAAACGCTTCTGGGTAATGCGCAGTATGAGACGAGTCTACATGTTAAATGGAGCCCTGCAGGAACACACGGCTCTAAATGAAGCATGCAAATATTTATGCATGGTTCTGCCTCCAGGTTTTGCCTTCCCATAAGCCCCTTGGGCAGAGAGATAGCGAGTGCTGGAAATCTGCTTAAGTTCAGACTGGAGAATACGTTTAGCAATGAGACCATTCTAGTTCAGTGTTATTAAAACTATTATTATATTTTGAATTGGTTTTAATTTAATATTTTCATCCATTTAAGTTTGAGTAATTGTATGTTCTTTTGTCTGTTTTATATTTCTGTCAAAAATAGCTTTACTTTTAGTTCTATTTCCGTCATTTTAATACTTATTGTATTTCAGATATTTCCAAAGAAAGTAATGTTTGCATTTTAATTCATCTTTATTCATTTAACAAAAATATGTTTAATTAGCTTTAGTTAACAGCACTGGTTCATATGATTAGAGTCCACTTCAGATTGAAGACTTGATCTTTAGTAAGTAGATAAACTAATTTAAAACCAAAACTGATGAGTTTGAGACTAATTTAAAAGAGCAGACTCATAAGAGTCATAAAAGCACAACTACTGGTTGTTTTTGTACCTTTAGGGCAAGTTTTTAGGGTAAAACGTCTTTGGCGTTAAAATTGCACCGTCAGGTTTTACTACACGCTAGTGTTGTCAAAGTACCCGGTACTTCGGTACCAAGTCGGTACTAAATAAATGAAAACGTCACGGTACCAGGTTGTGTGAGGACCCGGTCCCCCTGGTTCTTGACGAGTAGGACCATATGATTTCACGACGCAGAAAACAGGGATCACGGAACCTAGTTTAACACGGAATGTAATTACATTTGTCAAGGTTTGGATGAATTAATCAAAACTAGGTCATTACACTTAAATCAAATCACGATATGGACCAGTGTCTGTAAATATTAAGCTGTAAAACTCGATTCAAATATGAATCCTGCATGTTCTGCGAGTCTTTGTGTGAATGGATGGATGAATGAATGAAATGGATGGATGATGAATGAATGAATGAATGGATGATGAATGAATGAATGAATGGATGAATGAATGAATGAATGAATGAATGATGAATGAATGGAAATGAATGATGAGGTGGAAGGAACGATGGGTGGAATGGATGAAAAATGATGAATGGATGGATGGATGAATGAATGAATGAATGGATGGATGGATGGATGGATGGATGGATGGAGATGGGGATGAATTGGATGGTTGGATGAATGAATGGATGATGGGTGGATGAATGAATGAATACATGGATGGATTAATGGATGTATGAATGAATAAATGGATGGAATAATGGATGAAAATGGATGGATGAATGAATGAATGAATGAATGATGTGAATGATTATGATGGATGGGCTGAGATGGTGGATGAGATGAATGAATATGGAATGGATGAATGAATGATATGAATGAAAGAATGGGTGAAGATGGATGGATGGATGGATGTGATGAAGATTAGTTATTAAATGGATGGATGAATGGAATGAGGATGTAATGAATGAAATAATGGATGGAGATGTAAAATTGGATGTAATATGGATATGGATAAGGATGCATGAATGAATTGAATGATGAATGGATGAATGCATGAATGCATGAATGCATGATGGATGGAGATGGATGGATGGATGGATTGGAAATGGATGATGGATGGATGGATGGACGGAAGTAACATTACAATGAATGTAATCCAGGAGATTCTGTGAAGGAATGAATCGGGTATTTAATGAACTGGACAATGAGGAATGAATACTGTCATGCATAACAATGGAAACTAATGTAAATGAATGATTGGATGGATGAAAATAATAGAGGATAACAGATGGATGGTCCATGGATGGATGGATGGATTGGATGGATGGAGTGGATAGCGATCGGACAGGTAGGATCTATCTTTTTGAATACCTGTAAGCGATCCAGTATGTCATGATCTATAGTGTGAACGCAGCACTCAAGAACTCAGCGAGATGCAGCCGTCTGACGCAATGAGGAGTCATTTGTAATTTTAACAGTTTCTGTTATTTGAAACCTGACTGTCTTCATATCATTTTTTTAGTTGACAGACACTACTTTTTCTAATAGACATAAACGGAAGATTTGAAAGCCTGTAACCCAGTTCACCTAATTTTGGTTTCTTTAAGATAATAACCAGTGGTTTTACGTGACCATAACAATATTAGAAGCGGTTGTTCTGCAACAGGTAACAACTCTTCACCAATCTAATAAACAGTTGGTTTAGACATAATTATTTAGCTCATCCTGTAGTTGTAAAACTGCATATTTAGTACTCTGTAGAATCTAATTGTATTTCTGATATTATCTATTTTATCAGTAAAAAATTCATAAAGTTCATTACTATTAAACTATATATTTATTTCATCTGTTTATTTGTTATCTAACTGTTAAATAGAAAAGATTATCTATAAATACTTAACTAACATAACACAATTCTAAAGACTTCCAGTTAGTTAAAAGAATAATTTTAATGTAAACTGTTGTACATTTTTTTCTCTACTTTTTTAATTTGATGGGTAGTTTCTACATTGGAAAATAGCATGTTTAAATTGTGTTTTCAATTTATGGGTACAAAGATAAATGGTTATTTGTGAATCTGTCTTTACTGGTTATCCATACTAATATTAATATTATGATACAAAAATGGGTGGTGCAGTTGATCAATTAGCAATATTATTAAATAGCGTATGATTAAAAGACGTGGGCCCGGTGACATTTTTTGACACCTGACCTGACCTTATTGAATATGCATTTGTAGGAGTTTCCCTTTCAGATGCAAAAGTTATGGGAGGAGAATATTCAAATGAATCACGCAACATGTTAACGTGTTGTCATGTTACTGGCATTATTTAACGCATGAGAAAAGCATGTCTTAAACTATATTGCGCTTGAAACGGCTGCAAGTATTGTTACTAGAGGAGGCACGGCAGAAGGGTAGAAGGGAGAGAATTCTTTCCGTATTAACGTATTCATTTATTTTGAATGCCAGAAGAACAGATTATTGTTTATTATTGATTATTGTTATTCTTCAGGAAATAAAAGACAAAGCAAACCTTCATTTTTGGCTCAGGTTCTTTTCAATGCACTGTGGCGTCTTTATTTGTGACTACTCTAATTTGTGCTGTGCTTGGTATATTGTGTTGGTCGATGTCTAAATGAGATGTTGCATCTGTGTTCTTTAATTTGTGCATGTTAGTAAATCACCTGCAGGAATTTCCCTCCCATCCGCGCTGTTTTGGAAATGCGCTCTCGCGCTTATTTGCCCTGTTTAGTAAAACCAGCCCTTGGTTAGCAGGAAACTCTGGCAGAGTATTTTAGGATGATATGATTGAAAATGATTAACAGTAAGCAACGTGTGTTTGTGTTTCAGGGCAAGAATCTGCTTCCTTCGGCTGCTGGTAGCTACAGGCTGAACTACACGGTTCTGATCGGTGACAAGCCGTGTGTGTTAACCGTGTCTGAGGCTCAGCTGATGTGTGAATGGCCTGACCTCTCCGGACAGCATAAAGTCACTGTAAGTGTGTCATGTGATGATTCCCTTCTCTTCTTCTGTCTTAAAGCGCTCTGCTCTCTTTCCCACGGCTATCACACGTCTCATCCTGCGCCTCTTTCTCTCATCCGTGTGTATTGTTCTGCGTTTCAGCCCATGTTTCTCAGCGTCAGATTACTGCTGGGAGTTACTCTCATGGCTCTCGGGGGTTTTGTGTTGTATTTATTTACACTGAGTTTGCAAAGAATCTGAGACACAGATCTGTATTTACATGTAGTCGGTTTCATCTTTACATAGCTGTCTTTATTTGCTGCACATGCACGTTCAATTATATTTTGCATGGCAGAGTTATTAAAACATCACTCCCATGTTTTTTCCCAAGCCGTCTGCTCTCTTTCTGTGTGAGACGCTGTGACCCACATGTTTGTCCTCGACCTATATATCATGACCCATATCGACGCTGTGTGACAGCGAGAGAACGCCGTTTAGCTACCGCTTTACTCACGATATAAAACTGCACACTCGCTGTTTGACCCCTTTAGCCTCCTTAAACCGGGTCAAGTGTGATCTACATTATTAAAGCCATAGTTCAACCAAAAATTACAATTCTGTCATCATTTAATCACCTTCAAGCCGTTCCAAAACTGCATGAATTTTTATAAACACATCATCCATAGTCAATGGGGACCAGCCACTGTTTGGTTTCCAACACTATCCCTTTAAGATCCTCTAAAGATGCAGGTTTGTTTGAGAGATGTGGAATTATGGGATATATGTGGGTAGTGCTGTGTGAGGTGTATTCACAATGTGATTGTGGGATGATTGTTATTTTAATCACAACTGTTTTAGTAGCTCATTTAATATTTATGATTTCCCCTAAAGTCCTCTTATAATGTGAGTTTAGGTTTCTTAAACCAAAAACAATCATAGTTTATTTTTTATGATAATTTTCCACCCTCTCTCTGATGTTTACCATTAAATATGCTGATCTTCCATATGTAAATGACTTCTGTTATGATTGGCTGAGTTTTTGCATATGAAATGAGGAGCACATATGCTTCATGTCATATGCGAAAAACACTTTCTTTCATGCTGTCTTTCTTTCTTTCTTTCTTTCTTTCTTTCTTTCTTGCTTGCTTGCTTGCTTGCTTGCTTGCTTGCTTGCTTGCTTGCTTGCTTGCTTGCTTGCTTGCTTGCTTGCTTGCTTGCTGCTTTCTTTCTTTCTTTCTTTCTTTCTTTCTTTCTTTCTTTTAAACCCTGTAAATATGCAGGTTTGTTTGAGAGATGTGTAATTAAGGACTGTGGGTTGCATTCACTGTGAGATAGATTGTTATTGTTTTCATAACTGTTTTAAGAGCTCATTTTATATTTTCTCATGAAGTCCACTTCCAGTTCTATTCTAGGTTTATTAAACCAATGAACAATTATAGTTCGTTTTTTATTGTCTATTTCCACCAGCTCTGGCATTTACAATAAAACAGGCTAGTGTTGCATATGTAAATGACCTCTCTTATGATTGGCTGACCTTTTTGCGACTGAAAGGAGGAGCAACACCTCTGCTGAGGTGCTGTTGAAATAGTGATTTTAATGAGCTCATGGTCATGAGGGCATAACATTAATTTCTGAACTGTTTTTGTTGTTTAGTTATAAGAACTGTTCTTTGTGGACTTGTTTAGTCAAACTCTATTATTTCATTGGAAAGAGAAAGTTCCTGGTTTCCATGCAGTGGCTGTTTTGACGGCTGTCAGGTGTCATGGTGTGATATGATATGTGAAACTCAACGTGTGTGTGTGTGTGTGTGTGTGTGTGTGTGTGTGTGTGTGTGTGTGTGTGTCTGTGTGTGTGTGTGTGTGTGTGTGTGTGTGTGTGTGTGTGTGTGTCTGTGTCTGTGTGTCTGTCTGTGCTGTCTGTCTGTCTGTGTCTGTTGTCTGTGTCTGTGTGTCGTGCAGGTTCTGGCCGGAGGTTTCCGCTATTCTCCAGGAACTCTGCAGATGTACTCTGACAGCCTGCTGACGCTCCCTGCCATCATCGGGATCAGTGGAGGAGGAGGTCTTCTTCTGCTCGTCATCATCATCATCCTCATCGCATACAAGCGTAAATCCCGCGACGCGGACCGAACGCTCAAACGACTGCAGCTGCAGATGCACAACCTGGAGTCCAGAGTGGCCCTGGAGTGCAAAGAGGGTAAAACAGCCTCCTTACATCACTGCTCTTTCTGTCTTTCACTCTCTTTCCTTCATGCTTTGTTTTGCTCTTTTTTTGTCTGCTGCTCTTTCTTTCTTTCTTTCTTCCTTTTCTCTCTCTTCCTTTATTTTGAGTGTTCTTTCACACTTGCACACTTTTCAAATTTTCTTACACTTTCTTTCACTCTCCTTTGTACTTTCTTTGATGCTTTTTCATGCTCTTTCGCTTTTGCTCTTTTTTGTGCATGTGTGTTTGCACATGTGCAATGGTTTTGGCCATTGTCAATTCAATTCTGCTATTCTCCATCTCTGAAGATGTACTCTGATCAGTTTGTGCTGACGCTCCCTGCCATCATCGGGATCAGTGGAGGAGGAGGTCTGCTGCTTCTGCTCGTCATCATCATCATCCTCATCGCATCACACAAGCGTCTAAATCCGCGACGCGGAAGTTCTTTGCTCTCTCCTTGGTAAGACTGCTTGCTGACAGCTTTCGCTTTTGCAGCAGACTTTTTTGCCCCCCAAGAAGTGGCAAGTAGGGTGCAAAATGTGTTCTAAGCTCTCACTTCTCACTTCCTGCCTGTCCCACTGCGGTATTTCTTTCTTGCAGCTTTCTCTTTCTTTTCTTTCACTCTCTTTGCCTTGCTCTGTGCTTTTTGTGCTCTTTTTTTTACTCACTGCTCTTTGCTGTTCTTTTTCTTTCTCTCTTCTCTTTCATTTGTAGAGTTTGTTTCTCTCTCTCTTCATTCTCTCTTGCACCTTCATCTCTCTTTCCGTTGTTCTTTGTCAATTGTTCCTTTGGTCTCCTGGTTTAATCTGACTCTCATCTCTCACTCATCTTCTACTGCTCTCTCTCCAATTTGTCTCTCTGATCCTCCTGAACTGGTTTAATTCTCTCTCTCTCTCTCTTCTCTCTTCTCCTCTCTCTCTCTCTCTCTCTCTCATTCTCTTCTCTCTCTCTTTCTCTCTCTCTCTCTCTCTCTCTCTCTCTCTTTCTCTCTGTATACAGTATCTCGCTCTCTCTCTTTCTCTTTCTCTCTCTCTCTCTCTCTCTCTTTCTCTCTCTCTCTCTCTCTCTCTCTCTCTCTCCTCTCTCTCTCTCTCTCTCTCTCTCTCTCTCTCTCTCTCTCTCTCTCTCTCTCTCTCTCTCTCTCTCTCTCTCTCTCTCTCTCTTTCTCTGTCTCTCTGTATCTGATTGGCTTTGTTTTCTGTGGTCTCCTGTTAGCGATGACCTCATGATGCTCATATCATTTATCATACACACACGTGCACCGAACGCCCGTCTCATTCCCGCCGCGGTCACGAGGGTGAGACGAGTCGCCCATTATCTGTCTCTGTCGGACCCGAGGTGACGACCTTGTCTGTCTCCAGACTTGGAGAGAGGGATGAGGACAGGGAAGAGAGGATAAAAGAGATGGATAGCAGGAGGTGAGAGTGACAGGTCACTGATAAGTGATGAGACGTCCTCCAGGATGTAAGAGGCAATAAATAACCACAACATCCAGGTTGATTAGGTGAGTGGCAGCAGTAGCAGACTGGAACAAAAGCACATATTTCTAATATTCCACATAGATTTATAAGAGGAGCTGAGGCAGTGTTAGGACCATGTGGTAGAAATGCTGGTGTCATTCACAACCATTCATTTTAAAAGCCATCTCAAACAGAAAGCTCCAGTCTGATTGGTTGGCTTAATGCAGTTTCCAGGAGTCAGTGCACACTGGTTCATATCAGTCCACCAGGGAGCAAAGTTACATTTACAATTTCTAGACTACTACTAGTAGTAAAGAACAAGTCACTGGATTTGACATTACATTTTGGACAGAGAGTGGATTTTGACAAGTTAGTGGTCAACCAATATAGGATTTTTGATTACCAATGCTGATACCTTAGAAAACGGGGTAACCAATGTTTATATAAAGCCAATGTATATATATGATTTAGCACTATTTAATTTGATTATAGCAATTAACACATGCTGCAAATAAATATTTGTTTTACATGATATTTACTAAATGAAACAAATTAACCGTAACTTGTTGAAAAAAAATATAAAATAAACAGAATTAATAGCAACTTCTTGACGTAATCATATTAAATCCTATTAAATTTCTTAGTTAAGAAATTGTTCAAAAAAATTGAAAGCAAGTAAACACTTTAACCAACAATGATACATAACACAAATGCACTTGCTGAATATTAAAGCTTATTTTAGTGCTTGCCTTTTGTGTTACTAATAATAGAAAAGCAAACAATAAAGTGCTTTACTTTAATGAAGTCTACTTTCTTAGTTTACCAGTCCTGTGTAATAAATGAGTAGTAAACTTTCACACCAAGCACTATAACTATAAAGATAAGGATAATGATATAGTTTTCTAAAAATTGTTAACAATATTAAAGAATAGCAGAGTCCACATCACATCTATAACAATAAAGGCACAGAGAAACAATATCGTCTGAATCACTTACAGAATGATGAACGATACAAACATTGACAGCCAATCAGAATCAAACCTGCTGTAATGAGCTCGAGAATTTAAAGCGGCAGACGCATGTGCAGACGATATCGTCCGCTGGTGTGGACACTAATATCGTTATCTTTATAGTTATCGTTCTTGGTGTGAACGGGGCTTAATGAATCCTGTGCGTCTCTGCGCAGGTTCCTCTGAAAAACAAAAGTCCCATTTCCAACTCTTATCAGTCAAAAAGAAACAATCATTGTAAAAATGCAGATAATTAAAAAAATGCAAGATATATTGGCTGAGGGTGTTGTTATATGGTTGCTAGGGTGTTCTGGCTGTTTCCCGGGATGTTGCTATGTGGTTTTTAGGGTAATCTTTGAGCACTTCACTACAGACTGATTGAATTTCACATTTTCTACAGCTTTTTAGTGGAGAATCTGGAGATCTTCGCTTCCAGTCAGCGGTTTGCACAACACAAAGGTTTACTCGTTCTCTTGTTCTCTGTGTTTCCAGCGTTTGCGGAGCTGCAGACTGATATCCATGAGCTGACGCAGGATCTGGATGGAGCTGGAATCCCGTTCCTGGAATACCGCACTTACGCCATGAGAGTGCTTTTCCCTGGAATAGAGGACCATCCGGTGCTGAAGGAGATGGAGGTAATGCTGGACACCTGTCAGATTAATGCATTCGGCTGAACTGTATGGGTCTGTGTACACCTGGTCATTCATGTGTTTTCTGTGATGGGATAGCTATCCGATCTTGAAAAGACCAGGTGTAAATGCCCTCCGAGACGCATTTAAATCCGATCGTCAGGAGGTGGTCTGGGCCAGAAGAAACTGGACAAGTGTAAATGCATCTGGTTGTTGAAACCATGTATGCAAATTTAACTCCTCCCAAAATATTAAAATAATAAACCGTGAGAGCATTTTATAGGCTATATGGCATGTTATAGTCAGATATGACTGCGCAAATGCAACATGCATCGCTGCGGATGAGTAGCTTAGTATCTCTTCAGCAAGCCGACGCGCAAACTGCTGCGAATGAAACTGAAAGTAAGTCGACACACAATCATCTTCATTAAAAGTAGTGGGACTAACCTATCTTTCCAGTGCTGCGCGCTCTCCTGTTGCGGTCTTTGATCTTGAATGCCGTTAAATTTGCATATGGCACTGGAATTGAAGACTGGATTTATATCCGTTTTGCATAGACACATTTATGTGGCCAAGAGTAAATGTGACCCTGGACCACAAAACCAGTCATGGGGGTCAATTTTTTGAAATTGAGATTTATATATAATCTGAAAGCTGAATCAATGATCTTTCCATTGATGTATGGTTTGTTATGATCAGACAATATTTGGCTGAGATACAACTATATGAAAATCTGGAATCTGAGGGTGCAAAAAATCGAAATATTGAGAAAAACATCTCTAAAGTTGTCAAAATGAAGTTCTTAGCAATGCATATTACTAATAAAAAAGGAAGTTTTGATATATTTACAGTGGGACATTTATAAAATATATTCATGGAGCATGATCCTTACTTAATATTCTAATGATTTTTGGCATAAAAGAAAAATCAATAGTTTTGACGCATACAATGTATTTTTGGCTATTGCTACAAATATACCCCAAATATTAAGACTGGTTTTGTGCTCCAAGGCCACAAATGGAAACGTTTGAACAAATCCGATCGATATCCGATCAGAGAAAATGCATGAAGTGAGCAGGTGTTTCTCCGTCTCTCTCTCTCAGGTGCCGGCGAATGTGGAGAAGGCTCTGACTCTGTTTGGCCAGCTCTTGAATAAGAAGCATTTTCTGCTGACGTTCATCCGGACGCTCGAGGCCCAGCGCTCGTTCTCCATGCGCGACCGCGGGAACGTGGCGTCTCTCATCATGAGCGCCGCTGCAGGGCGAGATGGAGTACGCCACCGGCGTCCTGAAACAGCTCCTGTCCGACCTCATCGACAAGAACCTGGAGAGCAAGAACCACCCCAAACTCCTGCTGCGAAGGTATCTGATGGACTTTCTTAAATCTTCCTTTAAATCTTCTTTAATCGAGACTCAAGTAAATGACATAAGATATTAAATAGAGCTGTCTAATTAACTCCAATTTAAATTCGGTGCTATTTATGATGCAGGGCGACTGACTGCGTGATTATAACGCAGTTATATGACTCTAAAATTATATATATGAGGGCAAAAAATATAGTTTTGCAATATCACACAAGGAGTAGTGCTGTTTTGTCCCAAATATTTGCAAGATTGCAAATGTGATATAGATTTTTATACAATAGTTAAGCAAACAGTAAGTTAGTATTGTTACATTTTAGACACAATATTTACATTTTAATTTTTCAGCTAAACGACTCACTCATTAAGACACGTGGTTTTAGTTTCATATTAAGAGTAGCAATTAAAGTGCACCTATTATGGGTTATGAAATGTTGATATTTTGGTTTTGTGAGTCCCCAACTACAGGTTGACATGCATGCAAGGTCAAGAAAGACATTTATTGTCTTATAATATGCATTTATTTTACCCTTACTTGCTCAATGACTCTCAAATGATTCGCTCAACGATTCATTTTTCCAAACCCCTCCTTTGCGTGACGGTAATCTGCGGTGATTGGTTGATTTAATTTAAAGCAGTGTTTGTCACTTTAAACGCTCAAAAAGCGGCTCCTAGTGGCAAAGAATGAATTTGCATTTTCATTCAGACCAACGGAAAAGACCAACAAGTGGGCGGCAATACACTAATGTTTGATGTTGACATGAAACATTTAAAAACGACTCTGTTCAATAGCTACGTTTACATGGACACTTTTTGCTTCCATCGGAATGAATTCATTCTGATTGACGAATCTGAACGTAGTGTTTCTTTGACATGCGCACACTGCATGAATATTCAGTTTCCCACAGTTGTCGCGTATTGTTTTAAAAAGCACACATGATATTTTATTTACTTCGGGGCCTAATTAGTCGACGACCAGCACATTAACTATTGTGCAGTGCCCAAAACCAGTCGTCTGTGGATGAGAGTCGGGTGCTTTCACACCTGCCTCATTTAGTTGGGTTGAATCGCACTAGAGTTCGTTTTCCCTCCTGGAGCGGTTCGTTTGTGGTGAGAATGCGCAATCGCACTCAAACAGCACCACTGCATAAAGAACTCCATCCATTTTTGGACCAAACAAGCGACCGTAGTCCTTGAAGAGGTGGTCTCGGTAGCTTTCAAACGAACCCTGGAGCAACTTGTTACTTGGGGTGAGAATCGCGATCCAACCTCAAACAGACCCAACTGCATAAAGAACTGCGCATTTTTGGACTAAACCAGCTGCCGTAGTCAGCTGCGCTGTGCATTATGGATGAGGAAATGTTGTGTAGTTTAGCATAAAGGCAGGTCGCGGACAAACTTGGGGGACACTGCCTGAGGAGGTGCGGAGACCTCACTTAGAAATTTTGGTCTTTTTCTCCATATCAAGTCCCAGCTTTCGAAAACTCACAAGAACAGTGCCAGTCCTCTCATTGTTTAGCAAAGCTTCCAGCAGTATAGACAGGAGTGCAAACCCATCACCATCAAAGTGACAACAATACAAAAAGGTGCCACTTTGTCAGCTAGAAAGTCGTTTTTAGGTCGGAGAAAAGCATCCATAGATTTGGATGTCTCTTTCTGTTGGACACGTTTCTTGTGAGTCTCCGTGAGTCTGTGTCGTTTGACATCATATTCCCCTCCATGTCCGATTGAGAAGGACGTTTTGCAAAGGTCACAAAAAGCCCTCTCGGTATCCCCCTCAACACCTTTCAGCCACAAATATTCATTTTCCCAGTCTTTCTTGTACCCACACCTTCTCTTTTTAATTGATGATGGCGGTGCCTCAGACTCAGTCTCTTTCTCCATTTTTCGAATTGGAAAGCGCGCATCTAAAAGTTCCTTCCCAGTGTGTCTGGTATGCACGTGCGTGCGCTGTCATGACAACAACGAAAAAGTTGACAACGACCTAGTCAGCAGTTCAACTGAGGGGTGGGTGTGGCAACAGTAGCGTGCTGAACTGTCAAGTAATGTTCGTTTGGCTGCCTGGGGCTCGAGGATATAGAGTGACCAACTTTTTTTTTTGAGCAAGCATTGATTATGCGTGACACGGTCTCAATTTGCGGGACGCATGAATTGGACTTCAAACGCTGTGCGCGCACGCGCTACGCGGGACGGGTGGTCACCCCTACCAACAAGTGAAGCGGATGTTGTTATGTGACTGCATTTTGGTTAGTTT
Source organism: Ptychobarbus kaznakovi (assembly GCA_027422405.1). Classification (NCBI taxonomy): domain Eukaryota; kingdom Metazoa; phylum Chordata; class Actinopteri; order Cypriniformes; family Cyprinidae; genus Ptychobarbus; species Ptychobarbus kaznakovi. Next base: position 120,710 of record JAPDDN010000238.1, on the reverse strand, counting down.
AAGCTGGTTCGGACCAGAGCAAACAGTGTGGTGTGAAAAGGAACCAAAACGGCTAAAAATAGCTACAATGTATATTTTTTTGCCTTTGGTCCGGACCAAAGCAAGTGAACTATCGGACTTTCCTGGTGTGAATACAGCCTTAAACAAGGACTGGTGGGAGCTCATTTACAGCTCGTTCCGCGCATCATACATTACGCTATTTTACGTCACCGCACATGCGCAGTACTTTCCAGTTTCGGTTTTCAATCCGATCAAGTGTTTACATGTCCAAAAGGAATAAATTACAATCCGATCTAAATTTTAATCCGATTGACGTGTGACTTTTTATTCCGATTGTGCTTCTAGTCCTATTACGATCGGATTATTAGGGTCCATGTAAACGCAGCTAATGATTCAGAGTCGACTCTTTCTTTTGAGAGACGATAACTTTATACACGGTGCACTTTCAGATTAAAAACTGCAGGATGTTTTCATTCACTTACAGCTGTGTTACACTGCATGAAAGATCATTTCAAAAATCCATAACAGGGGCACTTTAAAACAAAATCATATTTCATTATTCAAATAAAAATTATTAATGCCAGTTATCATCACTATTTATGCGATGTAAAAATCTAAATGTGTATTTCTAAAGCTACTTTTTTCTAATATCTATTCAATGACAATTCAGTTTAACACAATGACACGTACATTAATTGATGTGTAGTTCATTTTCGATTAATTAATCAGCACATCATGTAATTAATTAGATTAAACATTTCCATTGCTTGACAGCCGTAATATTAATCTTGCTCTCTGAAAAATGTATCAAAAGTGAGTTTATGCTTAAAACAAGAGAAAATCAACTTAATTCAAATGTATACAAGTTTGTTTTTCTGACTATATTGGCAGATTTTTTTAAAGCATAAACTCACCATTTTTTAAGAAAACAAGACTTAATATCTTATGTAAGTTTGCTTCTTAAGTAAATTGATCTTGGTTGAAGAATGTCTAGATATTTGTGCTGGAAAATAAGACAGAAATATTAATGAAATCATTTTTTGGACTCTAATGACTTGATCTTCAAAAGTTCCCATGATGCACCTGGTTAGTCACAGTGTTAATGGACATGATGAGGATGAGTTTGACTTCTAGGGGTCACATTTGCTCTCCCATCATCGTTCTCCATCCCTCCGTTTCTCGGGTTGCCCTTTGGCGTCCGTGACTGTTTCTGTCAGATGGTATTACACACCTGAGCACACACTGGTTCCCGCGGCGCGCCGGCGTGATGAAGCTCCTGGAGGAGGAGAGAGATGTGATGAGAGACGTGATGTCTGTCTTGAATCAGTAGCACTGGAAACAAATCAGCGCTTTGCATTTCAGCGTTTCGTCTGTAGTAACGCTTTGACATCGGCTTTATTTACAGCGAAAGTACAAAGATGCATCCGTTTGGATTAATCTAATAATAGCATGTTGCAATACAATAATAGCATGTTGCAATACAATAATAGCATGTTACAATACAATAATAGCATGTTGCAATACAATAATAGCATGTTACAATACAATAATTGCATGTTACAATACAATAATAGCATGTTACAATATAATAATAGCATGTTGCAATACAATAATAGCATGTTACAATACAATAATAGCATGTTAAAATACAATAATAGCATGTTACAATACAATAATAGCACGTTACAATACAATAATAGCATGTTACAATACAATAATAGCATGTTACAATACAATAATAGCATGTTACAATACAATAATAGCACGTTACAATACAATAATAGCACGTTACAATACAATAATAGCATGTTACAATACAATAATAGCATGTTACAATACAATAATAGCATGTTACAATACAATAATAGCACGTTACAATACAATAATAGCACGTTACAATACAATAATAGCACGTTACAATACAATAATAGCATGATACAATGCATAGTATGTTACAATACAATAATAGCACGTTAATATACAATAATAGCATGTTACAATACAATAATAGCAAGTTACAATACAATAATAGCAATTTACAATACAATAAAATATCACATTACAATACAATAATAGCATGTTACAATACAATAATAGCAAGTTACAATACAAAAATAGCATGTTACAATACAATAATAGTATGTTACAATACAATAATAGCACGTTACAATACAATAATAATAGTTACACATACAATACAATACAGCAATACAATACATAATAGCAATAATAGCATGTTAATAGCATGTTACAGCATACAATAATACAATACGTTACAATACAATAATAGCATGTTACAATACAATAATAGAATGTTACAATACAATAATAATAATGTTACAATACAATAATAGCGTGTTACAATACAATAATAGCATGTTACAATACAATAATAGCATGTTACAATACAATAATAGCACGTTACAATACAATAATAGCATGTTACAATACAATAATAGCACGTTACAATACAATAATACAATACAATAATAGCAAAATAGCATACAATACAATAATAGCAATAATAATACAATAATAATAAATACAATAATAGTACGTTACAATACAATAGCAATACAATACAATAATATACAATACAATACAATAATACAATACGTTAGCAATACAATAATAGCATGTTACAAAACAATAATAGCATGTTACAATACAATAATATAATAATATACAATACAATAATAGCATGTTACAATACAATAATAGCATGTTACAATACAATAATAGCACGTTACAATACAATAATAGCATGTTACAATACAATAATAGCACGTTACAATACAATAATAGCACGTTACAATACAATAATAATAGCATGTTACAATACAATAAATACGTTACAATACAATAATAGCATGTTACAACAATACAATAATAGCATGTTACAATACAATAATAGCAGATTACAATACAATAATAGCATGTTACAATACAATAATAGTACGTTACAATACAGTAATAGCACGTTACAATACAATAATAGCATGTTACAATACAATAATAATAATACGTTACAATACAATAATAGCATGTTACAAAACAATAATAGCATGTTACAATACAATAATAGCATGTTACAATACAATAATAGTACGTTACAATACAATAATAGCATGTTACAATACAATAATAGCATGTTACAATACAATAATAGCATGTTACAATACAATAATAGCACGTTACAATACAATAATAGCACGTTACAATACAATAATAGCACGTTACAATACAATAATAGCACGTTAAAATACAATAATAGCACGTTACAATACAATAATAGTATGTTACAATACAATACAATAATAGCATGTTACAATACAATAATAGCATGTTACAATACAATAATAGCATGATACAATACAATAATAGCATGTTACAATACAATAATAGCATGTTACAATACAATAATAGCATGTTACAATACAATAATAGCATGTTACAATACAATAATAGCATGTTACAATACAATAATAGCATGTTACAATACAATAATAGCACATTACAATACAATAATAGCATGTTACAATACAATAATAGCAGGTTACAATACAATAATAGCACATTACAATACAATAATAGCACGTTACAATACAATAATAGCACGTTACAATACAATAATAGCATGTTACAATACAATAATAGCACATTACAATACAATAATAGCATGTTACAATACAATAATAGCACGTTACAATACAATAATAGCATGTTACAATACATTGTGACATTATTTGCATGACAATCAAGCGTTTATCATGCTAATTACAGTAGAAATGACTGTATTAAAATGGTTTGTTTAATCCGTTAATATACAAAAATATGGCAATTCTAATCTGAGCTATCATATGAGGTATCATTCCAGCCACGAGAAAGGGTTTATTGTCATGAAAATTATGTCACTGTAATACTCGTCAGTGGTCCTTAATAGACTTAATTTTCTTTAAAGGAAAAATAGCATTGTATCATTTTATTTAGTTTTTTTTTGTAATTGTATTTATTTACTATAACCAATTTGTTATTATTATTGAATGTATTGTTAATTAATGTTAATGTATTTATTCTTACCTATTTATTTATATTCATTAATTATTATTATACTACATTTGTCTTTATTTTTTATATAATTTATTTACCTTAACATTTATTATTTTATTATTTAATGTATTGTTAATGAATGTTAATGTTACTCTTACCCAATTAATTAATGAATTTCTTTTTTTTTATTTATTTATTATATATTATTATTTATATTCATTAATTATTATATCACTACTAAATTTTATTTGTATTTTTTTGTGATTCATACCTAAGCAATATCTCAATAATGACAGTTCTGTTCTGTCTGTTTTAATTCACACCGAGCTCTCGTGCCTCGTCGTTGTCCTCTTCATCTGTCTTGGCGTCCGAACGAGTCAATAATTCAGCAGAGATGGTAAAAACTAACATATTTCACCAGAATCCTCGTCTACGCCTCCTCTCGCACGCCGTGAGCAGATTAGCGCTAATAAGGTCCGTTAATTACCAAGCCGTGTAATTAGCCTCATTCCGAGGGACTTTTTTGGAGGGTTGTTATTGTGCGCCAGGTTTCTGTTTAATGACAGAAGATATGGAATATTTTAATTGGTGTTTTCTTAATGAGGTTTAGTGGTTTGCTTTGCGAGGAAAGAGAGAGCAGCGCTTTGGTTTGTTATTAATGTGATATTATTAGCGTGTTTGCTTTGCGCTGGGGTCCTTTGAAGGTGTTTCCCCGAGCCGTGTTTCACCAGCGCTGCTGGAATAATTCGGCCGCGGCACTTTGATGTCAAACGGGAGTTTAATACAACATCCCCTGAAAGATGTTGGGTATCAGAATGGCTGTTTTCTTGTGAGACTTGGGAAATTGGGGAATGAAGAAGCCTTCAAAGCATCTCTCTCTGCTCTTAAAGGTTACCTCAGGGACTCAAGTAAATAAATCCTTGACATAATTTTTTTACTCTACAGGACTGAATCTGTGGCTGAGAAGATGCTAACAAACTGGTTCACTTTCCTCCTCTACAAGTTTCTTAAGGTGAGTGGAAGGAACTGTATGACTATATTACGTGATTTTACTCATTATAAAGTTCCCTTGCTGACAAAACAAAGGTTTGCTGGTCCTCCACTGGTTTTGTCACATGTTCTATTTATCTTATGTTTGACACGATAATATTTTTAAATACATGTATACACCGTTTTATTCAACAGGGATGCATTAAATTGATCAAACGCGACAGTAAAGACATAATGTTACATAAGATTTGTATTTTAAACAAATGCTGTTCTTTTGAACTTTCTATTCATCTGTGAATCCTGAAAAATTAAATATATCACAGTTTCCACAAAAATGACTGTTTTCAACATTGATAATAATCAGAAATGTTTCTTTAGCAGCAAATCAGCATATTATTAGGATTTCTGAAGATCATGTGACGCTGAAGACTGGAGTAATTATGATGAAAATACAGCTTTGATCGCAGGAATAAATTAAAGTTTAACACATATTCACATAGAAAGCAGTTATTGTAGATTGCAATAATATTTCAGCCTTGATGAGCAGAAACTTTAAACTTTAAACTTTATTTAGCCTGTAGTTTCTTTTTAATTTTGATATTTGCATCAACTTTTAGTTTTATCGGCTAAAATGATATACCATTACAGTCAGAGAAAATTACCTAACGAGTATGACACTGCGAAATACTGACCAAATGTAAAGGAAATTTTCATCCACATACAAAAATTTTTAACTGAAACCAGTAAACCATTTTTTAAACCGGGTCATGAGTGATTTAAAGGGGTCATATAATGCTTTTGTTGTTTTAACTGAGATGTGTGTTGGCAGTGTGTGTACACAACCACCCTATAATGATAAAAATCCACCCAGTGTTTTTTTTTCTTTACTAAAATCTTTACCCCTTTCTCAAATCGAGCCGATCTCTGTGTGATGTCACACGGACATAGGCCCCTCCCACTATAGTTTGATTGACAGGTGTGTCTCACCTCAGACCCGTTCATCAGCTGTTTCACCGCCGGAGCAGATGTAGACACGAATGACACCTAAGCGATTGAGGTGTTTAGTTGTTGGATGTAATAATGAACATAGCAGTCATCATTTACTCGCGTCATCTGAGCCGCTGAAGAGGATTGTGTTTGGTTTTGAAGGGAAAGCGCCCTCGATCTACATTAATGCGTCTATGTTCGCGCAAATAATCCGTGATCCAGCTTCATCTACAGAAGTGAGTACAAGGTTTTTTTTTATTAATCTTTGCAAATCGCCTTTCCTAATAATGTGCTAATTAGCAAGTTTCATGTTGAATGCGGCTGAAGTAAACAGTCCCTCAGCGAGCGCTCAGAAGAGAGGGGCGGAGTCAGCAGAGCTCATTAACATTTAAAGGAGAATCACACAATACGGCTTGCTCTGAAAAGAGCTGTTTTTGACAGGATAAAAAAGGTGTTTTTTACTCTACCAATGAAACATTTTAACCAAACGATGTTACAGACTTTTCATTAAGACCCTAAAGAATAATATCAACTTGTGGAAAATGGCCATTATATGACCCCTTTAATAAATGCAGTGGTTTTTGATTGCATATTTAAAGTTCAGACACTCTCAGTACACGATCATGTTGCCGTTGAATTATTGTTTCACCTTGAGTTTGTTTGTTGCTGCGTATCGAGATTCAGATTCAAGATAGACAGATGTACGTTATTATTCCCGCAGGGGAAGTTCATTATTATAATCTTTAAGAACCTGAATCAATATAAAGCGCTTTCATAAACACACTGGAGTGAGGGGCGTGTGTGTGTGTGTGTGTGTGTGTGTCTCCTGCTGCTCATTAACAGCTGTGTGTTTAATTATCCCCTGTGCTAATGAGCCCAGTGTGGCAAGACTGGCATATGGATGGGCCGCACCGTCCCGCTACGGATCCCAGTGAGGGACACGAGACACAACAAACATCCAGCAGGAGTCACACGCTGCTGTTTGTCGATCAGTGTTTTCACCTGAGAGCGCGAGCGCCGCTGATTAAACTTGTCTTATACTGTTTAATTACTTTGGGTAATTATCCATGAGCCTTAAAGAAGCGGTTTTTGCGATGCATTTACCTTTAATAATGTGGCATATTTTCAAACTGGTTGCTGACCACACCCCCTTCTGCCATTGGTCAGTTACAATTAGCCCCGCCCACACACTCTCACCATTGGTTGAATCAGCTGTTTGGATGTTTTGAAAGCATCCTCACGCATTTTGTCCCTCTGCATATTGAGCCGAGACACAAGAAGGTGTTTTAACCATTATAAAAACTCAACATTTGATGTGCTCATTTGGGCACATTTGCATCAGACAACAGAGACACACTCTCAGGAGACAGACGGGACTGATAGAAGGAAGACGATGATCAAATTAGTGAGACGGAGACGAGAAGAGCAGCAGTTGTGAATGATGAGAGTGTGTGGAGGAGGAAGAGACTGAGAGAGAGGCGTGTGATTGGCTGTTTGACACGTATCACTCTCTGCAGTGTTTCTCCAGCTCTCTCCTCCAGTCATTAGCCTTCTGTTAACCCTCCATCGCTCGCCTGTTCGCCTCGGGTCTGTTCACGTCTAAACGGCTGCTTTTACACGCCTGACGCTCCTGGGAGGCGCAGGAGGTCTCTGTAGATCTTCAAGATATTGCTGAGGTAATAAACTCAACTCTAAACTTTGAAAGGAGACGTTTGATTGGGTTTTCACTCCCGTTTAAGCACTAAAGCTGAGGTTTACGCTGTAAGTGACCATAAAGGTGCCGTCTGTTTTGATAGCAAAAAATTTTAACACTCATTTTTTTTATTTAAATAAATACAAATATATAAAACAGTGATTTATTTGTAATTACATTTTAGTTAAATAATACTGTAATTTTTATTTTATAATTAAATTAGTAAATTATTACATGTATATATCATTTTAATAATTGTATCTATTAATTTCTAATTTAATAATTTGTTTTAAATAACTAAATTTCACAAGTAAATGTAATGAAATTAAAATATTTTAACTAAAACGGATAAATCCCACACACTGCTATAGCGTGCAAATCATATTTTAATACATTTTGGTCATGCAGCCTTTCTCAGACATTGTTTTATAAATAATAATTCCAGATGAAAAATATTGTTTACTTTGCATGGTTTGTTAAATAGTAAAAGTGAAATAATTTTAAGTAATGTCAGTACGACTGCGCATAGGCCTATATGTGTTCAGAAACCAAATATAAAGAAGCATCTCTGATATAATGACCAGGCTTTATTAAAGTTGGGAGTTGTTTTGAGACGGTGAGCGGGAAAGTGAAGTGGTCGGAGTACTGCACATCTCATTGAAGGTTTACTTTGCATGCTTTATTTTAGATCAGTGAAATACTGTAGTTATGGTCAAATGATTTTACATAATGTCTGCATATATTTGTGATTAGAAACCAAATATGAAGGCTGAAAACATCTTTGACATAATGGTCAGAAGTGTTTGAAATATATAATGAAATAGATCAAATAGGGACTATTATTATTAGTGAAATGGGTGAAAGTGAAAGTGGTTGGAGTAGATGTGCAACACATCCAAAATAAAACACCACCAGAATGTGTCTGTGTTGCACTCGATTGATGGTCACGTGAGGTGAAAGCGGTGGAGTGCTGTGAAATGGCCAGAATGAAAGCGAGAGGGACGAGTAAAAATATATCCACAAGTGTCAATCACCGGGCAAAGAGGAGAAAATGACCACAATTGGCAAAATTGGAAGAATAGATGCTGCAGACGCAGTTATCCAATGGTGGAAACTTCTCGATCACAGTTAAGGTGACCGTTTAGTTATAACGGCCTCCAGGACCAGACATCGATGTCCTCAGATTGTCCTGCTGTCCACATTGTGTTTGAGGGTTATGGGCCAGATCTAGACATTTAATTTACTCAAATCTGACAAATGGGTTTAGAAATGAATTATTTTAACATATTTTTTTAGGCTTTCAACAAACCCAAATTATCATGTAAATCGGGATGTGCTTTAAAGTATAGTTCACCCAAAAATGGAAATTATGTCATCATTTAACTCACTTTCAAGTCATTGCAAAGTTGGTAACCAAACAGTTGTTGGTAGACAATGAGTTCCATAGTATTTTCTTCCATGATATGGAAGTTAATGAGGACCCAAAACTTTCTGGTTTCCCACATTTTTCAAAAATAAATAAGATTTGGATCAACTTGAGGGCGAGTTAAATGATGACAGAATTTACATTTTTTTGGTGAACTGTCCCTTTAACAATGGAAAAGTTCATTATGAAAATCCTGTTTTTTTCAAATGAAGGTTTGAAACCTTTTCTGTCACATACAGTTATTGTCACATAAAGTAACACTTATTATAGTACCACCTTCAATTCTCACAAAATATAAAAATCACGTTGTGTGCGTCCCATGATCTATTGATATCACTGCTGTGTTAAACTCAAAACGCCACCTTCCAGGGATGAAATGGAGAAAATGAAGGATTAATTTGCCCTGATTTGGAAGCTAAAACATGAATTGGCTTGTTCCAGCTCCTGCTAGAGTCTGACGGTGTGTGTGCATGAGTTATGGATGGGATTTGGGTCTGTTTTAGGACATGAAGATAATCCAAGCACTGTTATATAAATATCCAAGCTTGCATTGAGTGTGTGTTCATGTGTTATTCTGAGGTCTCTGTTATCTGTGTCCAGGAGTGTGCAGGTGAGCCTCTCTTCATGCTGTATTGTGCTATAAAGCAGCAGATGGAGAAAGGGCCGATAGACTCCATCACCGGAGAGGCCAGATACTCGCTCAGCGAGGACAAACTCATCCGGCAACAGATCGACTACAAAACACTGGTCAGTTCGGACTCGATCAACAAGAAAGGGTTCTGAAGGAGTCAGAAACACAACTCTTTTAATTGCATTTAGTCATAGTTGTCTATATTATATTTGAAGCATGTTTCTGACACTGAAAAAAAAAAAAAGTATTTGTGACCTATCTCACAATTCAAACTTTTTTGTTTACATCCCATAATTCTGACTTTTCTTCCTGTTGTTTTGACTTTTTTTGTGTGATATAAACTCATAATTCAGACTTTTTTTCATTGCTATTCTGACAATTATGTATTTTTTTCAGAATTGCATGATATAAACTCACAGTTCTGACTTTTTCTTTGCTGTTCTGATTTACACAATTACACAAAACTCGCAATTGCATGTTATAAAGTCCAATTCTGCCAGAAAAAAAGACTATTGGGAGTCCATATCATGCAATGCTGAGAAAAAAATCAATAGTGAGATGTAAAACCGCAAGTTGTGAGACAATAAGCCACAATTACCTCAGCAGCAGAAACAAGCCCTCATAGTATTGCATGTTTAATTTGTATTCAGCTATGCTTGAATGGATTTGTGGACAGTGTGCATGTGATTTATTTAAGTGTGAGTGTGTTTTAATATGCTCAGATGTGTTTCTGATCCACAGACGCTGCACTGCATTAACCCAGAGAATGAGAACGCAGCCGAGGTCACCGTTAAGTGCCTGAACTGCGACACCATCACACAAGTCAAAGAGAAGCTGCTGGACGCCGTCTTTAAAGGCACTCCGTACTCACAGCGGCCCAAAGTGGGAGACATGGACCTCGGTACGAAAATAACAAATGCTGGAAAACCAAGCTGCTTTATTGTGGTTTACCAGCTTGAACAAGATGTTTGACCTTAACCCCACCAGCTGGACGTCCAGCAAATGACCATAAATATCATTTTGTACAGTAGGGATCAGTCGAAAAGACGGCTGATTTAGTGTTTTCTCTGCTCAGAGTGGCGTCAGGGGCGCATGGCTCGTATCATTCTCCAGGACGAAGACGTCACCACTAAGATCGACAACGACTGGAAGCGTCTCAACACACTGGCGCACTATCAGGTAACCGCAGTGGCCCCGCAGCATCCTCTGCCAGGTTACTATAGCAATACCCTACACCCCGCTGCCCAGTAACCATGGCAGCCACTCAGCAAGATACTAGGTAACAATTGAATATTTTTAACATGTAGCACACGAACAGGTAACCATAGCAACACTCTACAGACCATAACTACAGAAGCAGTGCTGGTCAGTAGAGATGCATTGATGCAGGAATATTCATTGATGTCCATAATTTTGTGTTATGGCTGAAAATAAGTCACATAAAACATGTTTTGCATGTTTACAAATGTAACATTAATGAAACTAAAGAAAGCTTTTATTTACATGTACATACACGAAATGACAGTTTTAAAATATCATTTACTTAGAATTTGATTGATAACTGATATGAAGAACGGATATTATATATATATTATATTATTTATTAGTTGTAAATATTTGCTCAAAAAATAGAATTTTTTGTTTATCTTAAATGTACTTTGTAGTTTTTGTTCACAAAATTGTAATTTTACGTTTGTACAATTTTACAACTGTGCATATTCGTTTTTTTTACATTTAGTAAAACAATATAGAAGTTATGGTAATAATATGGTGATGATAATCAGATAACTGATTATCAATATTGTAATCCTGAGCCGACACAAAGCTATAGAATTTAGAATCTAGAATTTTACATGTTTATCTTTACTTTGAGCATTTTACATTTTCATGTTTACAAAATGTAAATTTTACAAGATAGATTTGTACATGTTCGTCTTTACACTAATAGTTTTACTTTATAGAATTGATATAGAATTAATGGCTGATAACTGAAATGGTGACCAAAATTATAAGTAATATAGAATATAGAATTTTTATTTAGTAATTTAGAATATAGAGTTTTAAATGTTAATACTAATATTGAAGAAATCTTTTTTCGTAATAAAGGATTTTTTACAAAATAAAACTTTACATATCTTTACAAAATGAGTTTAAGAATCTGTAATGTTCTTGTAAATCTGATGGCCGTGTTTAAACAGCTGTTCTGGTCTGGTTCTGGTTGTCTCCTGTATCTGTGGCAGTAATAGAGTCAGTGTCAATCTGTCTCTCTCTCTCTTTCTGTCGTCTAGGTAACAGACGGGTCAGCGATCGCATTGGTTCCCAAGCAGAACTCCGCCTACAACATCTCCAACTCCTCAACGTTCACCAAATCCCTCAGCAGATACGGTGAGAGAGAGATGCTTCTCTAGCTCTAGTGATGTTCAGAGGAATGCGACCGTGCAGTAATCAAATCAGAGCATGAAATACTGTTTCCCAGAGGATCAAATGTGGCCTTCCTTCTCCTGCCAGTCTATAGCTTGTATTTATATCTGTTCAGTAATGTACTTTTTCTTATGTGCTTGTGACATTTTTGTTTTAAAACACACTTCTGTTTTGGATTTATTTATTTATTTTTATATGCATTTTTTGTTTCAGTTTTAGTCATTTTAGTACAACTCAATATTCCCGTGACAGTGTAACAAACTGTAATTAATCAGCATACTGTAAATGTTAACATCTGATAGTTTGTACACAGAAATTAAAAACTGATTTACTCTACATCCACACAGGCAGTATCCAGAATATTCTGTGCAGGATTCAGAAAGCATTATTATTGTAGTCTATTTTATTCCAAACATAGCCTTTCTCTCAGTCTTCTTCTGTGGTGACGTGTGTTTGTGTTGTTTGTATCCTAATGCGATGAACTCCGCGGTCTACAGACTGAATAGAAAGGATGGATATGAAATCCAAAATCTGTGTTTGACAGAGAGGAAACAATTTTATGATACATGACTAGGTTTTTATCACTAGATAATATACTCCTAAATTTGGACTATCCCCATACATTTGACTATTTATCATTTATAATCTCTCTCCAGTCTTCCTCTCAGTTTTCTGCAGTTTTAAAGTTTGTTTGCATATTTCCCCCTCATATTTCTCACCTGCCAAACACCAATCCTCCTTCGTTTGTGTCCACAGAGAGCATGCTGAGAACGGCCAGCAGTCCAGACAGCCTTCGCTCGCGGACGCCCATGATCACTCCAGACCTGGAGAGCGGCACCAAACTCTGGCACCTGGTGAAGAACCACGACCACCCGGACCAGAGGGAGGGCGACCGCGGCAGCAAGATGGTCTCCGAGATCTACCTGACGCGCCTGCTGGCTACCAAGGTGAGGAGAGCTGTGATGCACACCTGTGCTTAGTTATCAAAGGTACTTCATGCATTACGTACTTCATTAGCAAAATACTTGATTAAGCATGTTAAAATAATCAATAACTTTGTTTAAAATCATGGTTGGTTATAGGTGTCATTCTACAAAGTGAAAGGTTGAGTCAGGCGCATTGCATTGTGGGACACGGTGTCTTGTGCGTGTGCAGATGTAGTAGATTACCTACTGCGTACTACATCTAAATAGTATGTAGTGTGCCATTGTGAATATACTCATATCATTTTAGTATCATTTACACACTACTATAGTATTAATATATAGTATATATTATCAAAATAATATTTTTTCAGTTTTCAGGTAAAATTATTTGTGTGTAAGTTTTAGTAATTTTATGGGGTTATGTATTTTTGTAATGCTGTTGCCAACTCGCCATTAAGTTTTTCTTATTGTATTGGTTTATGAATTAAAGCTGAATTTATATTCAGCTTTAATGTATGTTATTTTTATTTTAGTACACTAACTTATTTCAGTGCATAATTTCAAATCTTTCTTTATTTTCTATTGTAATTTTTTCCATCTAATATTTATTGTATTATTTAGCTGTATTTCAGTGACCCAAAACCAATTTGAATATTTTAATTTGACAGTATCAACACTGTCACGTATTCACTTATAGTCAGAGCAAATCAGTGCGAAGTCATATTTTGTCCTGATGCATTACTCAAGCAGGAGTGTTTAGTATGAGTACGGTGAAATCTGTGGCTAATATCCCCCGTCTGGACAAACACACACACACGGGAACTAATTGCCTCACTTTGAAGCACATGTCTGATTTTCTCAGCTGATGTCCTCAGACAGTTAGTGTTGACCTTTGTGTGTGAAGGACTAGTTGCTCATTAACATTTACCAGTGCTCCCAGTCTCCTGGAGAACTGTATCTTAATTAGACCAGTGACCTTTGCTTATTGAGCGGTTTGTGAAAAACTATCTCTTTATCCATCTTGTGCTCCGTCTCCGTCTGACATTACACTGATATCTCCAGCTGCATTTCCCTGAAACCCCAAACTGTTCATGTGAAGAACACATGCATCTGAACCTACTGCAATCAGTCAAATCTAAACTATCTTAAATCAAGACACAAGAAAAACACTTAAGATATTAGTTCATGCTTTCTGAAAAAATGAATTAGAGTTTGACTTAAACCAAGAAAAATATCTGCCAGTGGGGTCAGAAAAATACACTTAATTCAAATGATAAACACGTTTATTTTTCTATCCACATTGGCAGTAATTTTTCCTAGTTTTAAGCATAAACCTGCATATTTTGATGCTTATTTCTATATATATATATATATTTAGAAAACAGGTTATTGTATGTCATTTTGCTTCTTAAGTAAATATATCTTGATTTAAGATTTAGATATTTTTACTGGAAAACAAGACTAAAATACTAAGAAAATATTTTTTCTCAGTGTATGTGTGCTTGCAATATAAGTTTTTTATAGAAAATGTTTTGCATTAATACAGTTGTTTTAATAATAGCATCTCTGATTTATACTTCAGTAGCAGAAATAGCATTAGTTGAGTGTGTAAGTTTGATTAATTTACATGAGTCGGTTCAGATTGTCTGTTTGCATGAATCAATTCATCATTTACAATCAGTCAATTTGTGTATAATATTTAGTTCTTTAAAAAAAAGAAAATGCTGTAAATATTTCTGTTCATCGCTAAAGCACAAGGATTAACCATTATTCCTTCCTTGCTGTAAACATTATCTTGATTCACTGACCATCTCTCACAGGGGACACTGCAGAAGTTTGTAGACGACCTGTTTGAGACCATCTTCAGTACGGCCCACCGGGGCAGTGCACTTCCTCTGGCCATCAAATACATGTTTGACTACTTAGACGAGCAGGCCGACAGACACATGATATCAGACCCTGACGTCAGACACACGTGGAAGAGCAACTGGTGAGTGTGTGTGTGTGTGTGTGTGTGTGTGTGTGTGTGTGTGTGTGTGTGTGTGTGTGTGTGTGTGTGTGTGTGTGTGTGTGTGTGTGTGTGTGTGTGTGTGTGTGTGTGTGTGTGTGTGTGTGTGCTGTGTGCGTGTGTGTGTGTGTGTCTGTGTCTGTGTGTCTGTGTGTGCGTGTGTGTGTGTGTGATGTGTGTGTCGTGTGTGTGTGTGTGTGTGTGTGTGTGTGTGTGTGTGTGTGTGTGTGTGTGCGTGTGTGCGTGTGAGAGTGTGAGTGTGTGTGTGTGTGTGTCTGTGTGTGCGTGTGTGTGTGTGCGTGTGTGCGTGTGCTGTGTGTGTGTGTGTGTGTGTGTGTGTGTGTGTGTGTCTCGATATCGAGGAGCTACAGCGCTTCATCGGTCGGTGTCTGAACGGCGTTCCTCTTTCTCTGCAGTTTGCCGTTGAGGTTCTGGGTGAACGTGATCAAGAACCCTCAGTTTGTGTTCGACATTCATAAGAACAGCATTACAGACGCGTGTCTGTCCGTCGTGGCTCAGACCTTCATGGACTCCTGCTCCACGTCAGAACACAAGCTGGGCAAAGATTCGCCCTCCAACAAGCTGCTGTACGCTAAAGACATCCCCAACTACAAGAACTGGGTGGAGAGGTACGACATTTCACTGGATGCTTCTTGCTCTTTCCAATTTATACTCAAACTACACGCTACCTGCTGCTTCTACAGTGTTCACATATTCATGATATATATTCACAATGCATTGTGGATGATTTTGCACTTTTTATCCGAGCAAGTTTCCTAAATAACAAGTCATTAGACTAGTTTTTAGGGGTGGGGAAAAAAATAGATTCACCTACCTATCGTGATTCTTTTTTAAACGATTTTAAAATCGATTGGTTTACCTCAGAATCGATTTTTTATTTCCTTAGAGGGGGTGGGGAGAAGTTAGCGCTTTGTAATTCTAACAGAGGGCGAGATGTATGTGTGTTAGACTCGGAGCAGCAGCGCGCAGACGATCAGCGCATGACATCAACGTACCGCAAGAGCGATTCGAAAGCACGCGGAGCCGTCATTATAATATAGATCAGTGGGAGCCGTCTGCTCTCTGTAGCTCTTCTCGGTGCTTTGATGTCGTACAGGGATCGTTCTGCATGCCGCTGCATTAGCTGACGTCATATACGTTTAAAGCAGGCGCGAGAAAGCAAAACCATGACGAGGCAGAGGATCAAACCTCTTCCTGAATTCTTTCTGGACCTTCACGTTTTGAGTCCCAGCTGCTGGGAAAACATGACTAAAACGGTATGCAAATTAACATAGCACGTTATTTTATTGCAGAAAGTATTTTGTCTGCTCATTTTGTTGAACATTTGACTAATACATTCATGTGCGAGTTCAGGGTACTTTAAAGTTTCATGGCTCAAGGTACTTTAAATATACACTGTGTATGTGTATGATCCTGAAATAAAGTTTAGAAAGATGAGATGCATTGTTTTTGGTAATATGACTCATCATATACAGTCTCGTTTAAGGGTATAATCAACAATTTTCCATTGTCTAGTCTTTAATAAGCAAACAAAAATCACAGTAAATTGTAATATCGAATCGCAATAGTGACTGCTAAGATGTGTTTTTTTTTTGTGACAGTCTGTATATAAAGTGTATCATTCAACTTTTTCCCATGGTCTAGAGTTAAAAACAAAAACAAAAAGCGCAACACATAGCAATATCAAATCGCAATACTTGTAGAATCGAAATTCTTTAAAAAAATCACAATAAATATCATATCGGCACCCAAGTATCGTGATAGTATCGAATCGGGAGGTAGGTATATCGTCCCATCCCTGCTAGTTTTGCTTTAAAACACATTTTTGTAGTGTCTCTAAATTATATGAAAAATAGCATTAGTTGAGTTGGTCAGTTTGATTCAGTTACATAATTAGTTCTAATTATCTGTTTGCATGAATCAGTTGATCTTTTAGAATCAATAATTTATGGCATCACTCAAATGTTCACAGATGTCTCTGTGTGGAATTTTTCATGTCATTTTTAAGAAATTATGTTTTGAAGTAAATATTTATTTTTATCACTATGTATTTTATATCAGGACAGTGATTAAATTGAATGGCTTCTTTCATTTATTTAGTTAAAATAGTGTAAAATGCCTTGATTATTATTATCTATATTTTACACTTCCGTTCAATATATTGGGTTTGGTTCTCAACAAGTCTGCATTTATCTAATCAAAAACTAAATTACATTAACATTTAAAACTAACTTTAAAAACAGTAATTTTGTGAAATATTATTACAATTTAAAACAGCTGTTTTCTATGAGAATATATTTTAAACTGTAATTTATTTATGTGATCAAATCTGTATTTTCAGCATCATTACTGCAGTCTTCAGCGTCACATGATCTTCAGAAATCATAATAATATGCTGATTTACTGCTAATATTTTTGATTATTATCAGTGTTGAAAATATTTTCGTGGAAACTGTGATGCATTTTATTTTTCAGGATTCACAGATGAATAAGAGCAGCATTTATTTGAAATATAATCTTTTGTAACATTATAAATGTCTTTACTGTCGCATTTGAATTTAATTAAAACTAAAAAAATCATACTGACCCCAAACGTTTTAACAGAAGTGTACATCTTCCATCCCTACTACGTAGACATACGACATAGACTAGTGTTCACAGCGCAAAACTACCTGCCTGGTTCACTATTTATTGAAACTATCGTTTTTTCAGAAGCCATGTGTTTGGTGCCGGAGACATTATAATTGTGCATATATGAAATGCTGAATGTGACACTGGTCTTCAGTGAGTGTGTGTGAGTCTGGATTGATCTGCTGATGGATGTTGAACTGCTGTGTGTGTTGCTGCAGGTATTACTCTGATATCTCGCGGATGCCGGCGATCAGTGATCAGGATATGAGCGCGTATCTGGCCGAACAGTCGCGTCTGCATTTAAATCAGTTCAACAGTATGAGCGCGCTGCACCAAATCTTCTCCTACATCACCAAATACAAGGACGAGGTGAGAACCGAACGCCGAACACTCTCCGTCTACTGTGTGTGTCTCTGAATTGACTGGGTTTTCTGGTTCTGCTTGTGTAGATCCTGTCGGCGCTGGAGAGGGATGAACAGTCCCGCAGCCAGAGACTGAGGGCTAAACTGGAGCATGTGATCAACACGATGGCTCTTCCCAGCTGATCCGGACTTTTTACACCAGGACAAAACCACAACGCTGAATGTAGGTGGTGTAGATTTTGCGTTGTTTTTGGATGCTTTGTTGTCGAGTGCGGTGGACGTCTTCACACAACGCGGACAAAGACGCTCTTTCCTGTTTTGAAGAGACAATGAGGACGTTTGGGACCTCTGATGAAGTCATGTGACGTGTCACGAGCCAACGATCGCGACGGATCAAAGGACACTCTAATCTGATTGTGTTTGTTTTATTATTTTGTACAAATGTTATCGACTCTTTGCTCTCTTTGCCACTTGTGTTTCTGCTGAATTTGCACAGACTCAAGGAGGAACTGCCTCCATCCCATAAACGCGACGCGTCTGTTTTAACCTCTACGTACAGTAGTGTTGACGAAGGGGAATTTGACATTACACAAATGACAAAAAGAAGGAAAAAATATGAATAAAAATCTTGTCCTGTGCCATGTTTTATTTGAATGTTGTTTAATGCTAAAAAAGGTTTGTGAAGTAGGATTGTGCTCTGGTTGTTTTACAATGGAAAAATATTTCATCCAAAAATGTTTGTTTTGACTGAACTGTTTTTAAAGCAAAGCTTTAATTACTGATTCTATAGATGCTACTCGTGCGCTCGGATCCTTTCAGCAGGGTCGTTTTCTGAAGAAATCTCTATGTTTAGAGAGACTGAGCGGAAATAAAGGAGGCCGAGTGAGTCAGTGTTTCTGCGGCGTGTCGATACGGAGCGAGGAGACGCTCGTTCATCAGGACTTCAGCCTCCGGATCAGAAAAGAGAAACACTGATTGATTTCGACTGCTCAGTTGCTCTGCTTTCATTGAACACTTTCTCGTTTCTCAAGCTGTTTTTGTTTTGATACGTTTGTTTCCTCTTGAACCTGAGATTCGTCGTTTGAGTGAATGTTTTAGTGCATCATAAAGTGGCATGAGTAGGCACGAAATTGAAAATGACGGAGAGAAAAAGAACAGAATAAGTGTTAAAATATTCCAGTTTCTCTATTATTATTGTTTATCGATCTTCCATGTTCTCAACGAGTCTCTTCAGAAGTTTATGGCCAGTTTCTCATATCAGATTCAATTTAAAGAGCCGTGAGATCAATATACCTATTAGATTTGAGTGCATCATATACTGCTCTACTACTAAAAATGACCAAATTAAACTGAAGCTGGTTTACTTTTAGCATTTAAAAACTGCAGTTCAGCTCTTCCAGGAAACCTGACCAATAATATTGACGATTTTTCTCCAATTAAATACAAGTAAAATGGCTAAATAAAAGCTATTAGCTGTTTAACCTCTCTTTGTAATTGGAGCTATGTCAGCAAAGGAAAACTGAACTAATCAGGCCGTTTCATGGGGTCTCTAATGCTTATTTTACCAAAATATCAAATTAAAGGCCTGTTCATACTACGACTGATAACTATATCAGCATCCTCACCAAAGGACATTATTCAGCATATTCTAAGTGTGCACTTCTGATGTGTTTTGTGAATGACATTGCAGTGCGCACTTGTTTTTATTGTTCATCAGATAGAAAATAAATTGATCTGAAAGTGATTACAGTGATACATTTCCTTTTGACTGCTAAACAGTTATCCTTCTTGGTGTGAACAAGCCTCAGAACCAGTTTAATGGTTGTATTGTATCTAAATGATTGTGATGTCTAAGGCCGGTAGTCCGGTCAGATCAGATTTACCCAAAGACACAAAGAAGAAAAACAATGAATTATGTTAACTCTGAAGTTGAGACTTTGTTGGTTTGGCTTTTTCTCCTGCTCAACTGGTTTGTTTTGACAGATATTACAATCTGATCTGCATAATCTTCATGCAATAACCTTGTGCTGTCGGTGCACATGTCTACACTTTGCACAAGTAATCCTGTATCAGTTGCTTTAGACCGATGGAGGTCGTGTTGGTGTTTTTGGGCAGTGTAACTGCAGTGGACGGGCCGTTGATCTTCTAATGAGTCTGGTTTGACGTCGCATGCTTTAAAATGAGTTTCAAGCATCTCAGGATCTTCCTTCCGCTCTTGAGTGTGTCTCTTGACCAGAGAACTGCTGTGGTCAGTTTGCTGGACTCACCTGTGATGTTCTGGACCTTTGGGTCGCGGTTCTTCCCAGGGACTTTCAGTGTTTACTCCCAACTTTCAAATCACATGTAAAAAAGATTTCACATTGTTTTAATGTATTTATATTTTGATCCTGTTGTTGTGTTTCTTAGATTGAAATGTTCTTCTTGTATATGTTCCTGTAATGACTTCTACAGTTGTCATGAATCTGCTCTTAAACTCAAGATCACTATGAAGGTCCACGCTGATTAAACGCAATAATACTGCGGCACAGATACAGAGGCTCTCGTGTCTCACCTCATCCCTCTTTTGATTTGCTTCTTTACTGTGATTTCTGAAAGATGATGATGAAGTATCTGTCCCTCAGATCAGAAAATAAGTTGCAGAGATGAAGCAAGACCGTTTGTGTTGTTGGTGAAACTGAAATAACAAAAGACATTTGATCGATTATGATTCAGGACTCAGACTGTCACCGGTGTCTATTCATGTGTAAATGTGTTTTCTTCTTTTCAGATTTACTACTTGTAAATAAACAAGCATCAAATTAAACATGTTTTTGCAAAAAAAACAACTTGTTATTCATTAAAAAAAACTATTTAAATCACTGCAGAAATTCTGCACAACCTGGAATATTTAGTCTCAGTTGTGTTATTTATTAAAATATTAACTATTTTTTAATACATTCTGGTACTGTTTGATCATTTTGCACCAACATATTTTTTTGGTATGATATAACTTGGTTACTATTGTGATTAGAAATGGTTAAATGACCATAAGAAATAGTCACACTTTTACTTATAGCGATCAGAAATTATGAAAATAAAGATAATTTATTATGGTATCTATACATTCACAAAACAAAGCACAGATTGTATTCCAGTGATGGGAACACACTGGAAAAACATCAAGTATATAAAAGACACACACACTTACGATCTGGTGTGACTAATAATGCCAAAACAAACACTTCAAATCAACATTAAAAAATTATATAATAATGCAAGTCTGCACAAAAACAGTCTTTGTTAATGTCTAAATATTAAAATGCAAAACCTAATAAAGATTTTTTGGTGAAATAATATTTTAGTTGTTCTACTTCAAAATTTCGCCTTTAATGTAATGTTACTTCACATTTCTTTATAATTATTTGTGAAATTTACCAGCAATTTCCCTTTTATAAAATGTTTTCCCTAATATTTTTATTTTAAGCACTGATGAAATTCTTTCAAAATACTACATATCAACTCAAATATTTTTTAATATATAGATAGATAACAGTATAATCATTTGCACATTGCCAAGTTCATATAATGATGCGTAATTTTAAATGGTCGATCATGATTGGCTGATGCTTCAAGAAGATCGCAGTTCAACCGACGGCGGGAGTTAACGGCTGAACGCTTGAAGTCAGTGTGTTGGCTTGCGAATGGCGAAAAGTCCCGTAACCGTTATAAAGCTCATTCATTACAGGACTTTCAAAGTGGTCGGACTGTTGTTGTTTGTCACACTATTAAACCGTCTGCCGATGTCAGTTCCAGGCAGGTCTAGATATTTAAACGACTGTATGTCTGGGGCATCGGCTCTTCTCTCCATTGCGTATTTGATCATTCAAAATATACATTTTGGGCTTTTGTCGGCGGCGATCTGCGTAATATCGGGGCTAAAATCGTGCTAAATGTCTCCCAGACATCACTTCTCTCAGGTCTTTGAGAATTTACACTTATGTTGATCGTCAATCAAGTGAACAAGCCTCGGTTGGCGCCCAATTTAATGACTTAAATTTGGGTCTGTTACATTTTTAATTGGGATATAAGCCCACAAGTTTTGACACTTTGTCGGTTTCGAGTTCATCAGCTCCAGTTAAGATAAAAAAAGCGTCTGGATGTTCTTCATGTGTTGGTGGTTAAAATAATAAAGGTTTAGAACAACATGATGGTTAGTAAATGCTATTTATTTTTAGATAAACTATTCTTTAAAGGCTGCAAAGTTCTTAATATTGTGCCAGAAAGTTTGGAAATAAACACAAAGCTTCCTAATTAGCAGTGTTATTTTTCCAGTCTTATAAAATTGAGCTAGCTTTCAGATGTGATTATTTCTGGCCTGGCATGGGTGTACGTGTGAAAAGCACATTAGAACGGAGTTCTGTTAATTACAGAGTTGCAGGTTCACCAGGACACTTCCCGCACGTCTCTGCTGCTCAGGTGAGATCTCACAGGTGAGCGTGTCTGATGCAAACACACCCAGGAGCTCCAGTCAGGAGCCAGGCGGCTCGGTGGGGCTCAGTAGCACCTGTTCTCCCTCACCTTGAGCCTGATGAGAGTGATTCAGCTCTGGAAGACTTCCTCAGAGTCACCGTTCACGTTAGGACCAGTGAGGTTTGGCATCAGATCAGATGGCGCTTGCTTGGACATTTATTGTGATTAACAGGAAATTGTGTTCAGCTGAATTGGAGTAGTATTTTGTTAGATGGGTATAAAAAGCTTAGTTTGTCGCGGCAGCCGTTGTGTGAAGCCCTCCTCGTGAGAAGACCGAAGAGTGTAAAGACCATCGACTCTACCGTGCGACTCCTCCGGGCAGGGACACCGGCAAGGGATATAAGTATCGCTTTTTATTTATCCTCTTTCTTACTGCTTGTTTCACTTCTGTTTTAGTTTTTATAACCAATTCTTACTATGTGTAAGTAAGTTGTTGTTTGTTAGCATGTGTGTTTGGCAGTGATATTTTTTTAGGATTACTGAAACTACTGCCGTTTGATTTATCTATTTTAATTTTAGATCAATTATGTATGAATTTATTATGTCTTTATAGGTATTTTCTTTATTTATTTTAGTAACGTTACTTCAACATACTGCATGGAAATGAAATAATATATATATATATTTGGGTGTTTGGCTTAGTGTCATGTTAGAATCATTTTTATACTCATACCTTTTGTTGTTTTAATATTTTGAATTGTTTTTAGCTTTATTTTTTTGTATTCATTTAAATGTTTTTGTCATTTTATTTAATTTCTCCATTTTCTTAAATCTGTATATTTAGTATTTATAGAGTTTTAACTTATAGTTTACTTTTTCTTATTTGTAAGTCGCTTTGGATAAAAGCGTCTGCTAAATGACTAATGACAGTATTTCTTGTGTTTTGTTTTGCAC
This sequence comes from Ptychobarbus kaznakovi, assembly GCA_027422405.1. NCBI lineage: Eukaryota > Metazoa > Chordata > Actinopteri > Cypriniformes > Cyprinidae > Ptychobarbus > Ptychobarbus kaznakovi. Next base: position 97,161 of record JAPDDN010000238.1, on the reverse strand, counting down.
GCTAGCAGACTTCTAACCTGAGCTGCATGTGAGGATCAGGTGCAGCCGCTCTGAACTGTGCTCACAGAGGTATAGATGTGGCATGACTCTGATTTACATGCTCCACGCAGCCCGATCCCGGCTGGACAAAGAGAGCGCCACAGTCGGGCCGTATGTCTTCTGGTGTGTTCATCACGACCTCACGTCTCTGGCTTATGTGATGCAGGCCCTCACGCTCACTGACTCTGTTCACAATACAATACTAGTGAACTGCTTACTGTATAATACACAGCTTTTACTGCTAAAGAAAATATGCATCACAATTCAGTGGTATTGAACATTGCTTGTGAGTGGTGCTAAGTTATGAACTAGGAAATATTAATGGCCAGTTAATCTTCAATTCAGTTTTGCATATAAATGTCTTAAATTTTGGTATTCTGATGAAATAATGGGGGAAAGTCAATCTATTTACAGTTGAGCACATTGCATTTGTATTGAATTCTCTCTCACAATGCGGCGAGTATTTCATGCATGCAGAAATGATCTATTCGGTGTATAGTTATTTTCAAGTGATATTTTGAATACCCCTTTCAAAAATGGTAACTAAAGATTCAACAAAAAACAGAGTATTTTGGTTTGGTATTTTAAAATCATATTAAACTGATGTTTTACAAAACTTTCGATCCAATATTAGCATGAATGTGGCTTCTTTCCTCGTGTCTTTCTTATATTAGCTGTACATCTGAACTCAGTGCTCTGTTGTTTTTCCAACATTTTTACCTATAATTATTAAACCTAAGATATGAAATATTAAATAGGAATACAGTAACTAAACTGCAGCTACCGAGAGCAGTGCTGAAACTCAACTGAAATGTGATGTACATTTGAAAATTGCCTTCAAATAACAAATCTGAAAATGTAAAACATAGCCTTGATTAAAACTGTGGTTACAGTGGTGAGTTTTGTCCAACACCAGCTTATAGTGCATCCAAACAGCTGAACAAAACGCTCGTGAGTGTAGAGAAGAGCTGGTGGCCAAACTGGGCTGGATCATGAATAATTCTGCTCATCCTCTCCGCAGCACTTTGTCTTGGAGCTGCTTTAGCCACCGGCATCTTCCAGCACAATGTAAAGACGCGCCGCCTGCTGGAATGTCTTCTCTTCCTTCTACCACTGAGTTTGCCTGCGTGTGACGGCTGGCTGATACCCGAGCCAAGAGGAACGACATTGCACAAGGACACGTCTTCTTATTCATGGGCCCTGTAGCATTATCATGCATGTTACACACTCTTTCTGTCTAACTGCACTGTGTGTACTACAGCACGTCATGCTTAGTTTGGTGGTGGTCATTTCTCTGGTATCAAATGCATCTGATAATAATTGCATCAATAATCTGTTGGTGTTAAAATGGAGAAGCCTAAGTTTGTGTTCAGTTGCACCGAATTGAATTAGTGTTCATCCATGACACAATCACATTTATATTTAAAAGATTTTAATTTGATCAATTGAAAGCTCAAACATTAATATTTCATCATATCTCGCTTCGAGCTATCTTCTGTGTTTCCTTTTCCTCCAATCAGGTCAAGCCCCAAAGATGCTCTGATGGTGAGAGCCTCTCATCCGAAAGGAGTCAGAACATTCAGCACGGTTCTGTGAAAGGGGATGATGATTAGTTGATTGATTTAGTTTTATATTTTATACATTTATAAGTGCAGCATCATGGGTCAAATTAAATGTGACTAAAGATGTCCACATAATTCAAACACTTGTCATTCACGTTTCTGCTTTTGTTTTTCCTTTCTCTCGCTGCAGCAAATGCGACAAAGTAACTACTGTATCGTTACAATAAGTGATTTCAGACATTTTGTTAACTTTAAAAACATGCCCTTTCTCCTAAACTCTGGTATCCAAACTCAAACACCAAAATGGATTGATTGAGTGTTTGTGATTGTCTAAAATAAGAGAGCACTCTTGTGCTGTTTACAGAGTTTAATGCATCCACAGAAACCTGTACGATTTCTCGGGCACATTTTTGTGTCCCCCCCCAAATAAAAGCCACTAGATATCAGTCATGTTCTAATACAAAGGCATGTTGAGGGCATGTAGTGCTATCACTGTAAGGTATGACGCATGGATCCTGGATAACCTTTATTTAATGATCCGCACAAATCTTGAGAAATATCTGAAATGTGTCCATCTTGATCTCTCTTGTGGTTTCTCAGCCTCCAGCTGCTGTCCAGGGCGCTGAAGGTCTTTCCACCAACCCAAACCCACTCGAACTCTAGGCATCGGACTGATCTCTGGATTCTGGAGAAGCGTATTCATTTCTCAGAAGTTATCTGTGTTACCGTAAATTCATGCCAAGAATCGTCAACACCAAATGAGTGGTATTCAGGATGGATTTTGGAGTACAACACATCATCCTTGAGTGACTGTTTAGTTCTCTGGCATCACTTGATGACTGTTTGATGACAATCCTGATTAGTTCTTACTCAACAGCACTCATTTGATCAACTTGGTGTCTTGTAAATGTGACTTTATTTCCAGGTGGTCTGGTGCACTTTGACCCTGGAAGTTGCATAAGGCTAGCCAGTGAGATATATATGTGTAATGTTTTGTGTGTGTGAGATATGCATCAGAGAAGTGAACAGGCTGTGGGTGGTTTGTGGGCTGAAGGGTCTAGATGGGTCTCAGGTGCTGGATGGCATAATCAAACACTATTCTCATGTTCCCAGGCAAACCACCAACTCCAGTCAAATACAGTGAGTGGCAGCGAACAGTTCAGCTGTGTGTTTCTATTGCAGAAATACAAGGGCGACTAGCTAATGATGAGAATCTGTTTCCAATGAATCGGGAACACTCACCACATCTGTATTCTGCAGGGTGGAATAGTCTTAAATTAAAATATATTCTGGATGAAATTAACACAGTATGGTTTTTCATAAGTCATCTCACTTTAGTAGTTGCAGAGGTGGTTGCCGTTATTTAGTGAACAAGCATCTTTAAAGAGAGAGTTCACACATGAATTAAAATTGTTATTTGCTCGTATGATGAACACGTTGCCAAATGTTTGGTATCAGTAATGAGATGCGAGAACCAATGATATGTGATGAACCAGTGATATCAGAAACCTGTTATATTACATCTCACTGGTTATTGTGTATTTTTAACATCAAACCTGGTGGGATGTGTTGTGATGTCACTGCAAATGAGCATGATTATAAAAGAGACCTGCAACAGAAGGGAAGATTTTCATTGTGAAACTTGTCTTTCTGGCACAAAGCTATGTCGTGTAGCTTTAGAAGACAAAAGAAGATGGCACAGAAGCTGCATGGCCTGATTTTTGTGGTACTTTTATTGTGCTTTTTTGGTTGATAGCTCCAGTTGTTATTATGGAAACGAGCTCTCTGAATATTCTACAGTATATTTTACTGGTTTTCCTTCACAATATCCCTGTATTGTCCTCTCCTGAGTAGATCTGGGAGCAGGCAGATTTTCTACACCTATATCAACTGGCCATTGCCACTGCCGGAGCTCGGCGAGTGATTCCCTGGATGAAGGTGGCATGGAGCGAGCCAGAGGAGAGCAGCAGGCCTGATTGTGTTCTCCTGCTCACCTGTGTTCACCTGACCCTGTTTTGGCCAGTTTCCTTCCATTCTGCTGAACCTCATCTAAGCTTGTCAAGCATTACATCTTAAACTTTTCAACTCGAGATCCGTTCTAAAACCTACCGGCTGTCTCGTAAGAAGCATTTGTAAGACGCACTTCTTATGTTTAAAACGATAAAAACTTGAAGATGGGTGGAAAATCCAATTTGGGAAACTTGTATTTTTGCAAGGGATAAATGGATTCTGTTTGTTCAGTACCTGATGTATGACTGAAGATAGTTCGGTAGGCAAAATACATTGAAATCAACTGTGAGTCGAGTCTCTGTGTACCTGTGGAGTGCTATTTATATGATGCACTATTTTATTACGAGTTGCTGTTTGTGGATTGCTAAATCAGTGACTCGAGAGGTTGCATGACAGTCGATGCTGCATTAAAAGGCAGCTTCTTGTGTAGGCAGTAAAGGCAGGTCACCAGGTTTTGAAACAGAGCCATTGTTGAGCTGTTTCAAATGACCTGCAGATAAGCTCACTACACACTTGGCAACATTACAGATGAGAAACAAGCTCTGTGTGTTTAATTAATTATGAGAAGGCAGATGGGCCAAGAATCACATATCTGACCGAGACAGAAGACCTGATATGACCAGATCTGCTTTAATAACTCATGTACCTTGTTCTAAACTTTAGTTTTTTGTTACGATCACTGACAATTTTTTCAATTCTCCTAACAATTTTTCTAAACTCTTATCGCACCAACACACCCACAACACACAATTCGCAAAACGGTTAATTCATGCTCAAAATCACACATTGCAAACTAAACTCCAACACTAATTAAAAAAATACAATAATACAGTAACACAATACGCTGTCTACCAAAACACTGCAAACATGTTTCAAAATCAAATAATTATTCCAAAACACGAACACATGTTCTCTTCCAACAGGAACATTTAGTCAATCATAGCACAATATCATAAACACACTAACATCAGACGGAAATACAGAAACGGGATTATTTTACATGTGTCAGATCTGCCCTTATACAATACTATATTGTATTGATCATAAATTGTTTTGCAGGTTTTTTTTTCAAGCCTCTCTATTTTTGTTTCATTGGGTTTTGTAAATGCATGCATTTTGTTTCTTTTGCTACAAAAATGCAATACAAAAAATGAATAACCCATCTCCGCTTTATATAATGTACGGTTTGTGAAAAAACTAATTACTGAAGCAAAGGCTTTATTTGCAACAGGACATTACTGCAAGATAACAACAAATATGCAATACAGTTGCCATTTATTATATAAAACACAAAATATACAAACATAAAAAGCCACAGAAGAATAAAATATAAATAAAGTCGTCTTCTAATCTGCCCGGTCTTCTGCATTTGGCCACATGTACTCATCCGCATCACACCTGATCTCTTCTTCTCTGGCAAGGTGTCTTTTGCTATGCCTCATCCACCCCTGGGGGTGTTCAGCTGTGGTGTCTTGGCATCAGGAGGGACATTTGGTCAAAAACCTTCCATCTCCAGGTTGAGAAGAACTCCTCAATGAGGTTTAGGAACACTTCTGTGACTGCACGGCAATGGTGGAATGCCACATTATTCCATGCGATCACATATATTGGCATGTGGTCTCCCACCTGTCCCTCTTTCTACCTCTGCCACCAGTCTTTCGTGCAGGTCTTCTAAAATCTCACATTTATGCAGGAGTGCACTTTTCCACATAAGATCAGCCCAAAGAGGTCCTCTTTTACTGTATACTGTATCAAATCACTTTTATTGTCACATCATCACAGCACATGTGCTTGGTGAGTGAAATTCTTGAGAGCGTGCTCCAGACAGTGCAGAAACAATTTACATATAGACAGTACATACTTACAGACTTATACAGAAGACAATGTGCAGAATACACATACATATACTCAGTACACACAGTGTACTATTAGACATACTTACAGTTATCAATACACATTATACACCGTATGTACACATTATACATTATGTACACATATATACACACAATGATATGTGAAGGTGCAACAGATTATACATTATCCGGGTATGTGGTGTCATGGATGTGCATTGGATGGTATCCAGTGTTAGCAGATAGATTATTGTGTTAGTGTGTGTGTGTGTGTGTAGTCCAGTGGAACTGTGTTAAAGTGAAGTGCTTGGCATGTTGTGTGAGTGGGAGTGTTTGTAGGGTGAGTTATTTATGATTGTTCATTAGCCTGATAGCCTGAGGGAAAAAGCTATCCCTCAGTAAGCTAGTGCGGGATCGGATGCTGCGGAGACGTCTTCCTGAGGGTCGTATGGTCATGTGATTGAAATAACCTTAACACATAGATGGGAATCAGCTGTAATTTATATATTTGCATATTTGCATAACACTATATATTTGCAAGCAGCTGTTTCTCATTAATGAATAAAAAAGGATATATTTGTGTTTAAAAATCACAATATGAACAGCTGTTCACTTTGACTTTAGCCTTTAAGTTAGGTTTAGAACATGATGCTATCTGTTCTGACATATAGTGTGAACGCATCTGTAAATTTGGCAGTAAAATGACATTGTTTTGGTCTTGGTTGAGCTTGTGTGTAAAAGAAGTTCAAGCATTTTAAATGTGTGTTAACTGCATGCATTTTGTGTCAAAGCAACACGAAATGTGTTAATTGTGTAGCCTATACAACCGGATGATGTGCTAACTGTGTTAAGAGTTTAGGAAAATTGTTAAAAGTATTGAAAACAAAAAAAATAACATAAGAGTCCATTCTTTCAATGAAATGTGCTTTGTATTGTAAATTGTTACCTTCTCTTTCCAGTGTGAAGAATGAACTGGAAGTGATACGAGTTGTGATTTTTAACTCAATTTGATTTGACTTCCAAAAGTTACTGTAATTTTACACAACAGCAAATTAAAATCATTAAAAAAATAACCAGGCACCACTCAGTTAATTATGATTTTATTATTTTTCTAAAAATAGGAACTGAAAATCCAGTGTATGTGTGCAGTATGGAGTACGTCGATTCCTCATGTCTCTTGTTTTCCTCAGGCCATGTGTCTTATTAATGATGGAGGCGGAAAGAAGCCACACTTTTCATTAACCTCCAGGATTCATAATTCACAAGCCCATGTTCTTCTCTGCCAGCCGTCACAGATACTGATGACTTCCTGTAACCGTTGCTTATTAAAGCAGCCAATCAGTGTTTACGTGATGTCATTCTCCCGCCTGATAAGTCACATGGCATTTACAGATCAAAGTTTCTGGTCTCATTATGTGCCAAGATGGACTTCTGCAGGTCCTGCGGCAGCTGAGCAGCTGCCATTGAGATTAATGGGACTAATAATGATTCTCTCTCCAGGTATTATAGATGACACAAGAGTATATAATGATGCTATTTGCATTTTTGCATTTTTAAGTCAAAGACAATACAATGTAGAAAAGACAAAGATACAAGACTATGTACTTTTTGAGGTAATGAGCTGCGTAATAATGCCACGAAGCATTATCAGTAACAGTAATACTGAACTTACCAGTGTCTGTATAGATAATTATTTTATTATTGTGTAAGTGCATACGGTGCTTGAGAGTGTAGGAAGGCTGATCTGATGTGGTTCATAGTGCTCTATAGTGGGTCACTATCTTTCCTGTGCTTTCTGATGGGTTTTGGGGGTTGTGGGTAATGTAGCTTGTCTTTGGCCTCTGTTGAAGGGTTTATTTATTATCCTATAAATCCGTTTCTCTATGGAGAAGATGAAGAGTCTGTCTTCTTCCAGAACACTGCTGTTGCTCTCTGACACACAGTACATAGGAAATATATACTGCAGAGAAACTCAGAAAGTTCGTCACAGACACTGGTAATAGACGAGGAGGATCTCACAGTAACACTGCACTCTGTATGACGGAAAACTTTATTCAACACTCGCATCCTTCTTCGCTTCGAGTTTTTCATTGTATAACATGAATCTCTGTTGACTCATGAAGCTTTTCACAGCAGCGTCATGTAGAGGTTTAGGTCTCTCTATAGAGCACTTGAGGAAGAGATGGACAGCATGTTATTGTGCAGAAAACTACTCTTGTTAGAAAGTAGGCAGTGTCTGCAGAAAAAGGTTCTGGAATTAGAATTTAAGCTTTAAATCATTAATGAAGCCACACCAAGTCATTTATCTCTTCAACAAATGGTTTGAGAAGGGAGGTGCTTAATCTTGCACTTTTGTTCATCCAACTTACTTTCTGTATATTTTATGAGGTTGATTTTGATTTTTTTTTGTGCAGCACTGTTACCAAACGTGTGCATGAATGAACGATATAAAATATGATTTTATTATGTTCTAGTAATAAACATAACTGACTGGGTAGCAAAGTTTACAGTTAGACTAGCTGTGAGGCAAGACCAAACATTGTTTTTTCAATGAATTGCATTTCAGTCTAAAGTGTGATGCTTTTGACACGTTATTATTTTACTCATAAAGGATGCATTGAATAGGCATCTCCAGACTAAATCACACCAAGAGCGATAACGGTTCCTATATTTGCATGCACACCAGCCAACGATAACTGTGTTTATTGTAAACACACGCTCCTGCTTCTTCTCTGCCACATTCTCGAGTCTGTTTTTATCGTTCATCAGCTGAAAAAATCATTCTGATTCCAACGATATTGTTTCTCTGTGCCTTTATCGTTATAGATATGGTGTGGAGATTGAGATTGATTTGTATAACTATATCTATATCGTCATTGGTGTGAACAGGCCTCAACTCTTTTGTTTTGTATAAATCTGGATATATAGTTTAATACATTAATTGATTTATACTATTTTTTCACTAGAGTTTCATCACAAATATAGCCTTTGTCGCTGGCACCGTGTGTTGTCATGTTTAAAGCTCGCTACTTTTTATACTGTTATTGTTTGTTATTAAATAATAGTTTAATTTAACATTGAATGGTTATTGCTCCAAGGAACACAAGATTTGTGCTTTTATTGCCTTAATGGGACACTGATTTGTACCCCATTCATGCCAAGTGTCACTGTGTTTTCCTTTATCCGTTCTGAATTTCTCTTTAACCGTATCGTGCATTTCCCCGTTCTCTCCTGCTTCAGTAGCCCTTCAGAAAGCTGTCAGACTTCACCCTGGTGCTGCATTCTTCTGATCTGAAGTGAGAGAGACAGGACAATGCAGGAGAAACGGCATGGAATGGTCTCCATGGTAACGTGTTTCTGCCTTTTAAACGAACACAGCAAGAAAGCCATAAAAGACTATTGATTCTGTATTATCATCATATGCCTAGTAAATCAGAGAAACATCCACACTAATATCACTGCATGCATTTGAATTTGAATCAGTCTAGTTTTCTCGTAGATTTGTGAGGTCTGTTTGTCAGAAGTCCTCGTGGACATGGATATTAATGTTGAAATGAAGTGTTTTGGTCGCAGGTGTTCGGAGGAGCAGTAGCAGGTTGGTCTCGATCCTCCTCCATCTTTTATACTCTGTTGGTTCAATGCGAGCGTCTCTCTGCTTCTCTCGCTGTGTTCCTCTGGTGCGCCCGCTGTCACATCGAACAGGCCCAGCAGGTCCGTCGCGCCCCATTTCTCTGGCTTTGCTCCACAGCTGTTTCTGGGTCAATAACCTGACCGTGTTTAACATGACCGTACACTCACTTTCATCACGTGTGCTGTGGAAACACCCTCCTGTCTGAGTCGATTCATCATGCAGCACACTTGTGTCTTTCATTTTATCTTAATGCAGTATTCATTTATGAACACGCTGAAAAACATTGCTTCTCAGTGACTTTGGTTTTGACTTGTTTTGCAATGAAAATATTAAGGTTGAAACATTATATTAAGAGAATATATACTGAATATTATCTTTCAAGTATTGAGTTGTTTACATTGAGATTTGTATTTGTCTTTCTGAAGCCTGTAGCGGAGGATGATTCTTATGTACTCCTAATAACACCGTTTAGTCTTTCTCTGCATCCCTCTAAACGCACGCACGCACGCACGCACAGCACCACACACACACACACGCACACACACACACACACACACAACACACACACACACACACCACACACACACACACACCCACACACACGAACATTTTTGATTGAATTTTGCGTCTTTTAGAAACTCATTGCAAATTACATCCATTTGCAGCCAATTTTCTTTGTTGAAACTCTTTTCTTTCCCAGAGGCTCTATTGTGTGTTTGCAAGACCTCGGAGATAATTACAGGTTATACCATAAGAAGGAATATGTTCATTTTAGGCCTTTCAGAATGAGCTTTATTCAGCTTCAGAGTTAGTTCAGTGAATTCAATGAAAATAAATGCTGACTGACTCGGCAAAGCTCTAAAGAGCTCAAAACGAGAGCGCTATATCAGTTTATTTTATTCAAGCACTGTATTCCAGATTATATAACGTCATACCATAGTGTTACGATACTCAGGAACCCATTGTGTTCAGCACAGATTATATGTTGGGATATAGTGCTGGAGTGGACTCTTGTATTGTGCTTTTTTGACAGTATCTGTTCACGGAAAACAGCAGCTTGAACCCTCTATTAAACATCTCCTTTTGCATCACACGCAAGAAAGAAAGTCCTGCGGGTCTAGACAGACATTACGGCCTGTAAGTAATGATGGTTTTCTTTTTTTAGGTGGACTAACCTTATAAGCGATGGAAAAACTATTTTCATACCTGGAGAATAACTCATGCCACAGTCGATAATAGAGCTTAAATAATAGAACACAGCCAAATATATATAATGTATGATGAACGTTAATGACTGCGCTTCATGAGGCACTTTGCCATGACATACACTGCTATATGATCATTACATTTGCTACGTTTTTTCTCAAGTGAAGCATTTATAATGCTTCTGCATAGTGGTTTCTGTTCATTATCAGCAGTGGGATATTTTGGACATATTCCAGCTCTTTGTGAGAACTTTAGTGGTATTTAAAGATAAATCCATTGGAGCTAACAAGCACTGGTGTGTAAATGATCTCTTATTATATGCAGCAGATTTCCCTCTGGGCTACAAAACAGGTTTTTACTGAGATTGGAAGACATGTTAGTAAGTAATGGTTAAAAGTGAAAAACTAGTTATAAGCTAAAATATCTCTCATAATTAAGTTGAATTATAATGTTTTGAATTCTTACCACACCATAACATAACTGAAGAGCAACAGGTCAATTCAATATTGAAAGTTTCAGAAGAGATTTCAGTAGTGATGTAAATCTTAGACGGTAGTTTTACTGCAATGCCTCATGCTTGGATCTGATATTTTATCATTTACATTCATTTAAAGCATAACTGAAAGTAGTAACCACCGATATTTGGCTATTTTTAAATGATCACGATTAACTGTTCCTGCGTTAGTTCACAATTTGTTGTGAAGAATTATTTGTTTCCAAGCCCTCCTTTTTGCACAATATTTTCATTCATTTGTTCATTTCTACAATTTTGTGTACATCTCTGTTGATATCTTTGAATTCTAACCGTATTGTAACAGCATTTTATCATCATCCTAGTCTCTAGATATTAATAACTGGTATCTGCTTCAACTGTAATAATGATCCATCACCAGTCAGATGATGCATCGGATTTAGAGCCGCTTTTGAAAATGTCCCAAATCAGATCAAAATGTCATGTTTTAGCTATCAGCATGCAACAAGATACGTGCCAGATATCTGTGAACAAAATCATAATTGGTTGACAGTATAAAAGCGTCCCAAGTTTCTCGAACTATAAAGGTGCAATATCATAGCAATAATTCCTACCTTTGGGATTTACAGCTATTTGTAAGTCTGCGGCTACTGTAACGGTCTCCCTAAGAACACCTTAGAGAGGCGAACTACAAGATAATTAGAGGGAGGGACCCACCGACCAAACTTGCATTTAAACAAACGAAAGATCAGGAAAAATATATTTAACGTTACTTAAACGAAACCCATCAAAAGAAATCAAAATAGGAAAAAAAGGAAAAATACACACTACCACAATCCTAACACTGACGTTCAGCAATGCCGATGATAAGTAATAAAACCTTATATGACCATTGCCATGTAGTTTGTGGAGTAATCTCTATGAGTTATTGCTTAGAGTCAATTGTCCCGTGCAGTGATGAAGTGACCAGTAAGTGAAGTAATCCAAAGAAACAGTTAATCCAAAAGAATCCCAACCGCCAAACAATAAACTGAGGCCTTGATACCGCTGTCCTCTGGATACTGAACCCACAGGGTCCAGGCACAACAGCAGCATAGAATCCACAATGGTGATGAATTGAAGATGGCATTGAGGGATATTAACTTTTAGAAAACCATGTTAATCATATGTTAATCATTTACTATTGTTTATCTTTCTGTGACTGAAATCAAAATATTTCTTATAATAGTTAAATACTGCATAAAGATTCTTTTCATTTAGAAGGTTTATTAGAATGCTTGCTGAAATGTTGAGATTGTGAGCTGATGTTAAAATGTACTCTCTGTACTTTTCTGTGAGAACTGCGTGGGTGGGAAACAGGGAGAGGTGGAAAATACACACACATAAACTGCTGAATATGCTTAGAACAAAATGTTCTTTCAATAAATGACGTCAATTACTGGAAATGTTGGGCAAGATTAGGGTGGGGGTAGCATCACGTGTTGTCTTACAGATACTGGAGTGCAGGATGGAAAAGTACAGACCAAGGGTGGAACCTCAGCCAAAAAGAAGACGACACACGACACCAGAAGACTATAAATGCTATGATATTTCTGTACTGGTGGCTGCTTCTTTGTAAGACGATTTAAGTCCGAGAAGCAGCCCAGCTGTTTTTTAATTGTTTGATTATTTGATTAAACACATCAAGAACTTTACATTTGCCCTCTCTTCAATTTTGATCACGCAAGGACGTTTTTAAAGTCAACAGCATATATTATAAAAAGTCCTTTTGATTGAGCTTAAACACCCGGTTTCTCAATCTGGACTCTGGGGCAAACCATGCTTACTTCACCCAAACCATACTAACTTCTTCCTTCTTCTGCTTGTTTGGAGTTTTAGGGCAGCTAACTTCTTCTCCCCTCTTACCTGGCTTAATATAGAAGAGCAGGCTACCTAGTTCCCCCCTAGAGCACGGAGTAGTAAGTAGTATGACTGCAAAAACATGACAACCAAACTCTGGGTGATTACATTTACATTTATGCATTTAGCAGACGCTTTAATCGGTTACACTACTATGGCATTATGATTTGCTGCTACTGCTACACACACTGTTCAGGGCTCTGATGCTGGAGACGGTTCATCTGCAGGCAGGAGAGGAGCGTGTCAAACACATCAGCAGATGGTGACCGGCATCAAAAGACCCGCTGGGCTGCACTGCTGTCATCAGAGATCAGAGGCCGCGACACTGACCAAACGGCATAAGTGAAGAGCATGAAGAGTCAAACAAAGCTCGTTTTCTGAGACGTGCAGATGGAGGGGTCAGAAAACATGGACCTGACCATCAAATAGAGACTTTGTGCCATGACACCATGCAAACTGTGAGTCAGTCGCCTGAACAGATTTGTGACGTCTGCAGATCTCAGACCAGTGAGTTGGAATGAGGTCGAACAGAGTCCTCTTAAAGGGTTACTTCACCTCAAAATTAACATTTTAGTCATCCAAAATATCTTAAATTGTGTTCCAAAGAAGAATGAAGCTTTTACGGGTTTGGAACGACATAGGGGTACGTGATCAATGGTAACATTATCATTTTTGGGCGGAGTAACACTTTAATCTGTTATCAAAATAACCTGCTCCACCTCTGAAATAGGTTACCTTTGGACTGACGTCATCAAGTCCTCTTATTTTGTAAGTACCCACTTTCTTATGAGCCAATCAATTCATAATTCATTAAATTAAGCTGTCCTGCTGTCCATTTTCTCTTTAAATATTCTGTTCCATTCTGAAATAAGTCTGATTGTATTGTCAACGGCGTTTCTCATTCTTTCAGAAGAGCCCATCGTGTAATCAGTGTGGTTTTGTGACTTTGGTAATTACTTTAATTGGTGGGAATCTGGTATTTTTGCTGTTTACACCTTGAGACTTAATTTAACTAACCTCTTTACATTAGCATTACACTAGACTTCATTCTCACTCAGGTCATATTTGCACTTTCTGGCCTTGTAATATCTTTCTTTATTAGCATACAGACTGAAACATATTTAAATTAGAGTAGGATGTGTTAATATTGATATATCATACTGACTAAACAGGGCTTGTAAGTCGCTGCCTCTTTTTGCGTTTGACATTTTTGCACTTATTCTAGACATTTGTCGATTAAGAATATCATAGTTGGCATTTAGCTCACACATGAATATGAATATCGAAACCATCACTTCAGAGATATCTGAACCACTACTGCAACAAAACTGACTCAAAATCTCATGCAGTCAGACTTCTTATGATCAGAATAAAGTTTTGTCCACATTGCAGTTTATTCAGGACAAGAACCATCCAGACTGTCTGTTCATCATGAAATGCATCCAGTCATGGTTTTTGTTTTTATGTGCCATTAAGAGGCAGGTTTATCTAAAAGGAATCATGCCACAATAATAGACAGACAAAGTTGATTTAAATAATGAAACAATGGCACAGAAAACACTTGAAATCTATGTAGACAGTTCAGTTTCAGTTAAGATGGTTTTGTTTCTTGGCAGACTTATAGAAAACCCTGTGTGCATTTGCTCCCGGAAGTTCAGTATAAATTCAGCTAATCAGACGAGAGCTTGCCAGATCAAGTAAGTGCTTTTCGTGTGCAGTATGCATCGGATGGTCAGTGAACAGACTGTGCATTTGAGACAGAGACGATAAGACACTTTATAGATATGATGTACTGTCTGTGGAGGGATTATGGTAAAGCGGGGGAAAGCATGAAGTGTTGATATAGTAGGATTATCTTGTGTTTGGTGAAGTTCTCTCACATGCATTTCAATTCCCATTCATGGACTCTAAGACACATCTGGACAGTTTAGTCACCACGGATCCTGTCAATTAACTGGACATTTGTTTTGTTTCAGTGCTTGTTAAATCTGA
>JAPDDN010000238.1:32500-77500 GCA_027422405.1 Ptychobarbus kaznakovi | reverse complement strand
TTGTCAGTATGAGTGTTTCCCTGGGAATTGAACCCACAACCTTTGTGCTGCTAACGCAATGCTCTAACCACTGAGCCACAGGAACATTACATTAGTCATTTACACAATCAAGTGGATGGGGATTATTAGGAGGCATGATTGACAAGGGCCAGTGGAGGAATTTGGCCAGGACACCGGGGTTACACCCCTACTCTTTACGAGAAGTGCAATGGGATTTTTAATGACCACAGATAGACAGGACCTCGGTTTGTTGACAGTAGTGTCCCCGTCACTACACTACAAATTATTGTAACTGTGACCTTAATTGACCCTTGGAGCTTGATTGACAGGCAGTTTGACCAATCATAATAATGTGGAATCCGACATTTTGTCTGATAAGTCACACAGGAGTGTAGATTAACGTGGGTGGACTTTAAGTAAATATTTAAAAAAATTGCGGTTCACATGCCAATAAAGATCTGTAAAGGTTTTTTTTTTTTTTACAAAATTATATTTTTTTCTGTTCATATAATATATGCATGTGCCATTTCCCTTGTGATTTGAATTCACATCAATTGTAAACCATACTGGAGTTTATACAGATCATATCCCATAGTCTGTCCCAGTCAAAAACTAGTGTGCCAGTTTATCTCTTTATTCTAGAATGAGAATAAGGAAGGATTCAGTTAATCTGTAGATGGTAGCAGTGTGTAGATGGTAATAACTCTTATGATTGAGATGGAATGAGAGCGGTGCAGAGAAATATTCCCCAGATACTCTGAATGGATAAAACAATAAAGCATTGAAAAATATTTATGATCCGGAGCTGATGGGACACTTCATGCAGACGATAAACTAGACTTGCTCAATATCTTCAGCACTTCATTCGAATGAGCAGCGATTTCTTACGCCATTTACCTGACAGCGTTTCTACTATGAAGCCTTCTTCTTTATGTTCACACTGTAGATGAGATTCTGGACTCACGTTGATAATAAATGGTAGAAGAACAAAACCAGTTTATTGAAATTGTATGTTGTTCCTTATGTAAGATTAACCAACAGTTTAACAGTGTAACGAAGTTCGTATATAGGGGAAGGAAGGAGGCGGGAACCGGCGAACATTGAAAGATATTTAATGATAAAATAAACAAACACAAAATAAAAGCGGCAGCCCCTCACGGACGACTGGCGCACACAAAACACAAACTAAAATCCAGGCCTGGTCCTCTCTCGTCTTCCACTGTCGTCACTCCTCCTTTTATTCCTTCCGTAGCTCCTCCGTGGGATTCGAGACCGGTGAGTGGCGCAGGTGTCCTTCATTAGCATTTACTCCACCGGCCTCGCTCCGTTCCCACGGCTCTCGGCCCCGCCCCACTCGTCACAAACAGATTTATGTTTTTTTCCCAGTGAATAAGATGGACTGATGTGCTTAAAAGTGCTTTAGACTTCAGGGATCTCCAATGATCGAGGTGTGGAAGTTTATCTTCACAACTCTTTTATCAATTTTCATAAGATGTCCTTGTACCCCCAGTTATAATCTGTTTGTTTACCAAACTTTCACCCAAATCATTTCACAGTTGGGAAACACTTTGGTGCTACCTGGTCTCATAGCATTTATGTACCTGGGTGCACTTTTTAGCGAGACACGAAATATGTACCAATAACTATATTACTGCAGTTTCCAAAAGAAACCAACACTAGAGGCAGTAAAACTCAGACACATTTTACTCCTTTTCTCACAAATTTACTGAGTTTTGATTAATAAAGCGTAATTTTTGCACAATTACTATAAGAATATCATGTTACGACTTCAAAACAATATTAAAAAGCTGGGAGATTTGAAAACTGATGCTTGTGAATGTTAGCATCGCACATATCCAGCTTCATACATATTGGTTTTCATAGACGGTAAGTTTTTTCGGTAGGTCACGGAGTATGGAGACGTACTTGAGAGGCAAGGAACTTCGGTTCGAATCCTGTGTAATCACGGTTCGACAAAACAGTTCAAATCTGCACGTAAGGAAGATGAAATGGCACGGTTGCATCAACAAAAAGTTTTTATATCAGTTTTGCATTTGTTAACACTATCGGGTAGGTTTAGGGTTGGGTTTAGTGGATAGAGCATTAACTTTTAGTGACAGACCCCGGATATTTGAATTCTGAACCGCTGCAATACGTACCTGTAGCAACGTAATAAAAACACAGCAATGTGTACCTATATCTACGTAATAAAAACACAGCAATATGTACCTATATCTACGTAATAAAAACGTGCCAGGGATCACGTATTTAACCTGTGTTTTAGCGCCACTCAGTTGACATGTCTCTTTGAAACTGCGGTGAAACGTGCTGTACAGTACTTAAAACGGTGTCGCACAGAAAGTGCAGAGGTACGTATTTTTATGAGACTCGATTCCATCAATGTATGGTTTGTTATGATAGGACAATATTTTGACCAAAATCTAAAATCTAAGGGTGCAAAAAATTCTAAATATTGAGAAAATCACCTTTAAAGTTGTTCAAATGAAGTTCTTAGCAATGCATATCACTAATCAAAAAGTTAAGTTGTAATATATTTACAGTAAGAAATGTACAAAATATCTTCATGGAACATGATCTTTACTTAATATCCCAATGATTTTTGGCATAAAAGAAAATTTTATAATTTTGTCCGATACAGTGTATTTTTGGCTATTGCTACAAATATACCCGTGCTGCTTAAGACTGGTTTTGTGCTCCAGGGTCACATATAAAGATAGGAAGACCGTAATATTAGTGAGATTGAAACAGGTAGAGTGGAAAATGAAAGAGTTTCTGAGATGAAATATGACTCTTTATTGGCCAAAGTCTGTTCACAAGCAGAAGCTGTGAGAGCATTATTGTTCATTAATGCAGTGTGGACCGCCGGACAGCATCAGTTAAACAGTGCTGAGACTCCAGAAACTGACCAGAGAGAGACATCAATGTGGCTGTTTGTGTAGCTTTATGTGTCTTCTGTTTTGTTGTGCAATATTGTTGATTAGTACGATGTTTTGGAGCTCTTAAATTGTTTTCTTGTTCAATTTTTGCTTAAGAATCATGTTGTGTGTTTAAGTGAGATTCTTATTGTTTTGTGCTGAATAAACGCAGAATCTTCTGCAAGAATAAATGTCACCTAATAGTTAGTTTATATTGTCCCCTCAAGTTTCATCAGGGTTGTTAACGTCTCTTTTTATACGTTATAGTGTTGTTAATTACTTTCTCCATAGCTTGATTGTTGTTTAAACTCTTCGTAGTTTGTGACTTGGCAGACTATATTTTCCACTACAGTGTTTATCGGTTTTATGTAGCGTATCAGCCGGATTTCTTTTCTGCATTCTCTCTATTATCTCTTCAACAATCGCACTCCTTCTCATTTAATATCTGCGTCTCTTCATCTCGGTCTAGATGGAAAGGCTTTGGCTGCATATTGAAGCGTATCCGTATGGAAGTGAGTGAGGAAAGCTCAGGTCAAGAGCAGGAGAATCTGCGGCTCTCAGATAACACCGTCCTGTCCTTTAGAAATCCTGAGCATGATTTCAGTGTGACCGTCGCTGCCTGCTTGTCTATATGATAATATACAACTCTGTGGATCTTTATATTAACTGGAGTTTTACAGCAGTGTGTCTTTATGGTCATGAGTTTCTTTAAATTTTAATGAGCTTTAAGAACAAGTCATTAAGAAGAGTCTGCTGCTCAGACACATTAGTAGCAGCATCAGGTATGATCCTTAACTCAATTAGCTATAATTAGTCACGTCACATAAGTCTTAATTATTTCAGTGGATTGTGATTCACGCATCCAGAGCATGACCTTCTACAGTGCTTACTTAATTTACCTGCTGTTCAACTAATTGCATTATTATGGTGTATATTTCCCTGTTAAAATCTAGGTATTAATTTGTCAAATGTACGTTAAGACAGAGGTGCCCACATTTTCTTTTACCACGAAGCGCCAAAAAAAAATCAACTTGATTGAGGGCCATGGAATGAAATGTTGCATATATGTATATATATATACATATATATATATATACATACATGCATACAGAGGTGCACATTAAGTGGTGCGCATGTGTGACCAAAATAAAAACTACGCTGTGTAAATAAGCTCAGACTGCTTGTTTGCATACCGACATGGTTGACTGCTGTTAATGCACAGTCTCTGTTTTAGATCGACTCACAGTAATACTTTATAAGATTTCTATTCAAACTGAAAGCGTTAATCTAATCTATGGGCTGCCGTTTTCAAAGCACAATGCATAACTGTGATATCTCCTTCACTGACATGCTTCATTGTCAACCTGCCAAAAGAAAAGCTAATCTCATTGAGACGGCAGACGCTGAAATCACTGCGAGCGAGCGAGCGTAAATCATTCGGCCGTAGGCATCAAGAACTGGGTTGACCGGGTACTCGGTACCAACCGGTACTTAAATACCTGGTACCATCACGTTTTCATTTTTTTAGTACCAAGTCTCACCTTCTTGTTGCACTTCTCACAGTGATACGCATTGGCTCCTTCCAGAAGATCGCCTGTGACGTACTGATCTAAGGAGTCAAGGAGGTTTTGGTGGTTCCTGATGTCAACATTCAACGTTGTGAAGGATTCCTCACACTGGCACCTAAGAACACACACACACACAACACATGTATACGGATTAGAGCTGTTGAAGTGAATCGGGTCTACGGCCAAAAGAAAAGCTGTCTGATTTTAGTTTTGAAAAAGATGAAAATTCACAAAAGTTTAAGTATAAATAATTGTATTTTTATTTAATACTCTTTTTTTTATGCAATAACATTATTATCACACATTATTATCGTTTATTATTTTATTTAAAAAACTAAATAAAGAACTAATAATAATAATAATATTTTTTTATAGTTATATTTAATGGGTCACACTATGTGCAGTGTGAGGACCAAATTAAATGACTGAAACCAAAACCAGACTGAAAAACTATATGCACACATATATTTTCCTTTATTTTCTACATAAAAAACTCATATGTGACCCTCTCTGTGAAATCCAGGCTAAAGTCTCAAAATCTAATTATGAGATAACAAGCATCAAAGTTGGATTTCAACCATTAATTTCACTATAATTTAAATCTTTGACATGGCCTTACTTTTTAAGATATGAAGGTTAAATTTTCCCAGAATGTTCTTTACCTTATGAAGGATGATATTATGTAGAAAACAGCAAATCACAAAACAATCGACTTTAGCTGGGTTTTCACAGAGAGGGTCACATATATTCAAGTTCCCTTTTCTACATAAAAAACTCAAATGTGAACCGTGCTGGCAAAATGAGTCGGAATGCGCATGAGATAATTTTTGAAAAATACACAGATATTTATTTAAAAAAAAAATATAGATTTTGGTCGAATTTCAGGTTTTCACAAAAATGAGTTTAAGCACTCGTCTAGCAATCCCAATTCTCCAAATGGTAATTAAACATCTAACATTATCTTAATTTGTACGTTTTCTGAGAAGATGACCTTTTTCTCTGCCCTCTTCTTGCACTGCCACAGACTGACATATGAATCACACACATACTGTATACACAGAATTACAGTATTTAAAGCTGCAGTCCCTAACTTTTTTTTGGTTATAAATGATCCAAAATCAATATTTGAGCAAGTACATAACCAGCCAGTGTTCAAACTATGGCCTTACTTTAGCCTGATTCACAACGATTAGCTAATAATAATGTTTTCTGATTTGAGCGGTACAGGGAGGTTTTGGCGGGAGATTCGAGCATGCTTCCGCGTCATCACGTCACGTCTGTAAACATGAAGTTGTCCCGGCTAGTAGACTATCACATGTGAGGATCCGGCAGGTGACGGATAGTTTATTTTCTCACAGCAGCTGGAATAATTAAATGTATAATTTTTCGAAGGGAGCATAATTAGCTTTTTGATCCGCGCCGGAGCCGATCCGAAGTACAGTAAACATCCACACCGGTGCATGACTGACACATACACCTCAAAACATTAGATTCATCCGCGCCAGAGCACAGCCCACGCAAGGAAGATAATTCCACAAGCAGCTGCAATTCCAGGTTTTCAAACAGAGATGGCGACAAAGAGGCAAAACTTACGGACTGCAGCTTTAAGTAGGCTCTTCACACAAACATGATCTGTTATGTTTTAAGTGAACGTTTGGGGAACTGTTGGGGGAAAACAGCAGTGTAACAGCATGTGTAATATTATATCAGACCCCTGTAGTCTGTATATAGGCCGTCTGTCTCATTAATGCTAAACTAACAATAAAATAAAAGATTGCTGCTCTTTATTGAACTGCTTTTGTAGTTTAATTAATCCATGCATTTGTAATGAACTCACTAAAGTGATTTTTACATTGTTATTATTTGTTTTTCTTGTTTGCTTTTTTATAGATGTAAAATGAAAAAAGGAATGCACTTTGTTTCTTTC
Organism: Ptychobarbus kaznakovi; assembly: GCA_027422405.1. Taxonomy (NCBI): domain Eukaryota; kingdom Metazoa; phylum Chordata; class Actinopteri; order Cypriniformes; family Cyprinidae; genus Ptychobarbus; species Ptychobarbus kaznakovi. The sequence continues at coordinate 71,069 of JAPDDN010000238.1, read as the reverse complement.
TTATATTTGTTATATATGTATATATATTTTTGTTTTTGTTTTTTGCATCAGTTCTTATTTATAGCTAAAATAAAAATATCTATATTTTTATTATTAATATAGTAATAATCATTAAGAAAAGAATTGGAGGAAAAGATGCAGCGTTGCTAGGTGATTTTACTTTGGAACCTGGACAACTTTAACTACTTTTGCTGACTGTATCGACTTCAAACAGGTTTAGCTCAGTCATTTATAAATATTAATAGATATAACTAATAAAAAAATAAAAGAAAAATAAATAATTTTAGAAAATGTGCTTATAGTGACTCATTTTGCCAGGACAGGTCACAAATCTACATTCAAAAATGCAAAAATAACTATTCTAAAATTTAAACAAAGATGAATTAGAAATGAAGATATGCTTCAATGGCATGTTTTTTATTTATGTTTTTGCTCATTTCATCACCATTTTGTGACATAGCATGGTGGGCCATATTAAAGGTCATCATGGCCCAACTATGGCCTGCTGGCCTTTTTAGATACTAATAGATACTGTAGATACTAATAAATCATGTAGCAAGTGAAGGACATGCTTATGGAAAGAGAGAGGGCAAGCACAAAACAAAGGTATGTGATGATTTGTAGCTCTACTTCCATGGTTTTAATATGTGATTTTTAAATATGATGAATTTTTTGCTTCACTGGTTTGTGTGTGTTCATTCCTCTCAGTCATGTCCAGGTCTGCTCCCCAGTGTGCTTTTGCCAGTCTGTGCAAGCTGCCCACTGTGCCGCCCCCAGAAGTGGGCATTAGTCCTCTAATTAAACTTCTTTATGGTTTGGGTGGCACAGAGCGCAGGCACATGTCATGCCAAGCCTTGTATATACATGCCAGCCTCTGCTGTGCCCTGCCAAACTTTGCCATCTGACAGTATGCCAGTCTCTACATCTGAAGCCAGATCTACACCAGACTGTGCCAGTGATGAAGGTCCTTGCCAAGCAGTGTCACAGCGTGCCAGCCATAACCATTCAATGCCAGTCTCACCATAACTAGAGTGAGTTCTTATAAAGCTGCTGATAATTAGCAGGGACCTTCATGAGTGTATTCAGAAACACAAGACCAATAGAAAAAACATTAGTTGTATTCTGATTCGCGTCTTATATAGTATCAGTCATATGTTTAGAATCGTGATTTTTCTAAAGAAGTATCTTCTGCGCGCATAGGCTGCATTTATAAGATCATTACAATTAAAAGAACTGTTTCCTAATTAAATATATATTCAAATGTAATTTATTCCTGAGATGCGCAAATCTGTATTTTCAGCATAATTACTCCAGTCTTCAGTGTCACATGATCTTCAGAAATCCTAATAATATACTGATTTGCTGCTCAAGAAACATTTCTGATTATTATCAATGTTTAAAACAGTCGTGCTGCTTCATATTTTTGTGGAAAACGTGATAAATTACCGTTCAAATGTTTGGAGTCGGTAGATAGTATATATGGAGAAGCAGGTGAATTTGGGTGGAGGGAAACTGGAAAACATGCCAGAATGAGGTTTTATGCACTTTTTAGGTGACCTTACAAAATTTGCTGTGGTAAATGTAGTTTGTAGTAATGCTTTAGTTATTGTTACTACTGTAAATCATTTTTTCCATTTTATTTGACAATAGTGGATAACATAAACTTACCCACAGCTGTACTGTGCTAACAATAATTTCAGTAACTATGGTATTTTTATTAGTTATGCTCACATTAATAAGAGTTAACATGCTCCAAAAATATATTGGGATAAAGCAAAGTATTGCATATAGTGCGGGTAAAGGCCAAGGTTTGATTCCCACGCATTGCATGAACTGATCAAATCTGTAGTTTAAATGCAATTCAGGTCATTAGCATTGGTAACACATTTGAATAGGGAGCACGTATTCACTATGAACTAATAGTTAGAATCGGTCCTTAAAATAAAGTGTTACCAAAGTATTTTCCAAATGCCTAAATAAATGTAAAACATTTCTCTTTAACAGGAATGAACTCAGTGGACATGAAGCATAAGACCAAACGGAGAGCTGATGCTAAACATGTTAATACATTTGGCCAACTCATCTTCAAGCTGTTCCCCACTGGACCCGCAAGCTGTTCCCACAGCAGCCAGATGAGAGACACCCCAAGGGCTTGTGGGTAGTCCACCTGTTTCCAGTACAAGACAAACAAGGGCCAGAGCTTACAGAAGCTTGATTGAGGTATGTGAATTAAGACATGTTTGTATAATTAGGTGTGCTACAGTCAAATAGTGTGACTGTAACCCTTCTGCTGTCATTGGTACAGTGTGTATGTGTGAATGCTAATACACTCATACACTTATCCCTTGTGTGAGTCTAAATATGGATGCCAGAAAGATGCAAATCTACCATAAGTTCACATGGCCAATGTGCATTAATATGCATTTCCATCCATGCCATGTTTTCTGGAGCAGGTGTTCAAACATGCTGATGAATAATGAGCTCTTTGCTGGTCTCCATCCAGATTTTAATATAAACTATACTGATATATCTCACATCTACCATTAACACCTTCATTTTTTTTTCCTTACCATCACTTATTGCATATTTTCAAAACTTTTCAAGTGTTTCAAGTCAATTGGTAGTGTCTTAATGATAACTTTATTAGTAATTTGAGCATGAAAACCGCTCCGAAAGTAAAAATAGTGTTGTGTATTAGACGTCGTTCACTGTAAATATCTGACATGGCAACTAGAAGCGAATCTCTACACACTAACATTTGTGTTCCACACAAGAAACATAAGTATTAGTGAATGTTATTTTAAATAATAAGGTGAATTATTCTATCAATGAGAAGGTTACATGGAATATCAAGATAATTAGTGTCTGTCTCTGTTTATGTTCAGTGCTGTTTATCCAGCTGTCTCTTTTGGTCTGTGAACAGGACTTTAGAAAGCGTTTACATTTTAAATAACTCAACGATAAACCTGATCTGAGTAACCCACATGGAGTCTGTGTGTATACAGGTCCCCATGATTAATGAGCATACTAAATAATGCTTTGATTAGTATGAAAACACAGTTTTAGGGATGTTAGCTCAGTATTAAAAAATAGAAGTCAGTGGAAAATCTCTGTAAGATAAGGAAAAAACAAAACCAAACGCGTGTGTGTTTGCTTAAATGGCTTTAATTCTCATCGAAAACAGTTTCATCGGTTCTTTTGAATCATGAAAAGTGTTTTTCTTCAGGAAGTTCTGCAAAGACACACCCATGTTTGTCTTAAAGAGAAAGCAGAAGTTAATGGAAATGCAGTGCTTCTGTTGAACAAGCTTCAGAGGAGGAGGAAGATACATCACCAAATATTCTCATTATTCAAGGTAAGTTAGTAAATACTTTGTTACTGACTGATTCAACATTACAACCTTTCATTTTACGGATTCATTTTTATAATGTGCATTTATACATAAGAGAGCAGAAATGTTAAAGCTTAAATCAAAGGTTTACCATAAATCTCTTCTAGGGGGTAAACCAAGGTGACCGAACTGTCCACCCAATAGAGAAAAGTTTTGCTCAGAAAGAAAACAAATTAGAGGGCACATTGTGATGGGATGATGCTGTTAAAAACGAAGCTGAAATCTACAAACAGGATCCTCACATAAGTCCCTGCAGAGCCGATCCTCCCTATACGCAGAATACGCAAGCTGCGTAGGGCCCCTGAAACACCAGGGGGCCCCCTTGCTCCCAAAGATGTTTTCCTTTTAGTTTCGTTTTGGAGTTTGGCCAGAGGTTTTGAAAACATGAATGATCATATATTTTAATGCGGTGCGCTGTCACCCTCTCTACATAAAAATCAGTCAAACTATGTAACGTGAATATTGTACAGTCTCTTGCTTGAGAAAAAAAAAATGAGTTGAAAGCATACGGAGCCTCGGAAGAGATGAGCGCTTTCCGCGAGCGCGATTCGAGGCGAAGTGAAACACAGACAAATGCGTTAAATCCATTCTTTCATCTCAACCACACACGCCAAAACCAGTCTTTCAAAGGATTTCATGGCCTTCAGACGTTAGAGCCACAGGTCTGTAGTCATTAAGTCCAGTAATTTTGGGTTTCTTTGGGATGGGGATGATGGTGGAGCGTTTGAAGCATGAGGGGACTTTGCACAGCTCCAGTGATCTGTTGAAGATCTGTGTGAAGATGGGGGCCAGCTGGTCAGCACAGGTTTTCAGGCAGGCTGGTGTCACACCGTCTGGGCCTTTTCTGCTTCCGGAAGACCTGGCACACCTCGTCTTCAGCTGATCTGTATTGCAGGAGTGGGGGAGAGAGGGGTGTTGCAGGAGGTGTGAATGGTGTTTTTTCAAACCTGCAATAAAACTTGTTCAGATCGTGTGCCAGTTGTTGATTCTCCACAGTGCTGGGGATGGTGTCTTGTAATTGGTGATGTCTTTCATACCTTTCCACACTGAAGCAGAATCACTGGAAGATAATTTGTTCCTTAGCTTTGCAGAATAATTACACTTTGCCACTCTAATATCCTTTTCCAGTGTGTATTTGGCCTGTTTATAGAAGACTTTGTCGCATTTATATAAATTGTAATGTGTACAATATATATAAATATTAATATTCTGAGTGTTTTATAGTTAGTTTCATGTCTCTAGTCAAACGTCTGAGTTTAATGGAATTAGAATATTACATACATTAACTTAACTTTTTTTTTAAAATACATTTTCTATAGGACCTGTGTTCATATCCCAGTCTAAAATATGGTTTATTTATGACCAGGTGAAAACAAGAGTCCAAAGGATATGATGGACAGTTACTATTTGCTTGTCAATTAAAATCTACATTTTAAGATACAGAACATGTTAAATAATATAAGAACATGACATGTTGATTTTGTTTACTTTACAGTCATGCAAGCATAAAATATGCACAGTATAGTAAGAGCAGCTGTAGTGTCTACTGTTATGTTATTGTTCTCAAACTCACATGAAGCTGTGAAGTCATTTAAATATTTAATGGGTGTGTAGTTATCCTGTTTTTTTATTCTGTACAGATTGTCAGGCTGTAAACTCACTGGTCAGTGCTGTGAATTTGTGGCATCAGTTCAACACTCATCATCAAACTCAGAATAAGCCGTCTGATGAAGAGCCCAAATCCTGAGCTGGAGAACATGACTGAGGTTGAGAATAAGCTTATATGTGGATTGCATGATATTGGGGTGGATTCAGGAGTGTAGACTGAAGAGCCCAAACTGTCAGCTGGAGATACTGAGGTTTGAGAATCATATTTTAAGTAGATGCTTAGTGTTCCTGTGGCTATGTGGATTTGAGATACCAGGGAACACACATGATATTGGGGTGATAAACTATCTGCTAAATGCATAAGTGTAAAAAGTAAATGAGCACAAATGGAGCAGTGCACAAGAGCCATTTAGACTAAAGATGATTGTTGTTTGACTCAACCTATAGAAATGCATAATATTATTGACATCATCATCTTAACCCTAAATGTCAAATACAATATACATACTTGTTTTTTCAGGTGACATTTTGTGCCAATGCAGATGCATCTTAAATATGTAAGCCCACAGCAGCATTCTGCCAAAGCACCTAATGTTTGCCAATAATCAATCTAAAAAGTCAATTCGTCAGTCACTGATTATCACATGAGCAGTGTAGAAAACCTAATGCACTAATTCAACAGGTCTCTAGAATGTCATAATCACAGAATAATGAAATGTTCAATTAATTATTTGTTACATTTCTATAGCCTAATTCATTTTCAACCAGAGACTCTAGAATGTAGACACAGAGGATCAATGCGCATATTTTTAAGTAGGGGGGTTCAATACCCAAGGGAATCTCCTAACATCCACCACCAATGTGCAGCATCCACCTGGATGATGCGACGGCAGCCAAGTGCGCCAGAACACCCACCACACACCAGCTACAGTGTGGAGAGGAGACAGAGTGATGAAGCCAATCAGGGGGGATGATTAGGAGGCCATGATGGTTTACCAGAGAAGACTAAAATGGTCTGCAAATTTGACATTCAGACTAAAGATGCCTTTTTACACCTAGAACTGCATAACATTCATTCATCTTAACCCTTTAACCCAAATACAAATACATCACTATAGTTTTTTGGAATTTTTTTAAGGTGACATTTTGTCACAGATCTTAAGAGTCAGATCTTAAGCAGCCTCTTAAATATGTAAGCCCACAGCAGCTTTCTGAACACCTAATGTTTGATCTGTCCTCGTCAGTCACTGATTATCACATGAGCAGACAGAGGTCTCTCATAATAATGCTAGTCTCTAGTGGAACTTGTTCAAATCAATGATAAATCTGCCAACTCATTGTTTTGACTACTAAAATATGTTACGGGATGTTATAGATTGTCAGATCGACAGTTGATTGCTTTAGTTGCTCTTGTTCATTCTTGCTGAGTATTGTGTTGTACATTACACTAGCTTGATTCTCACTTGAGTGTCTGCCTTTCATTTATGAACAAAGAGCTGTGTAACACAATGCTTTCATTGCATTTGAATGGTGAAATGTCTAAATGCTCATCTTGCAGTCGATGTTCTTAAAGTGTTACTCCACCACAAAATTAAAATGTTGTCATTAATCACTTACCCCCATGTCGTTCCAAACCCGTAAAAGCTTAATTCGTCCTCTGAAAAAAATTGTGAAATATTTTGGATGAAAACCAGGAGGCTTTTGACTGCCAAGTAATGAACACTGTCTAGGCCCAGAAAAGTATGAAAGACATCGTCAAAATAGTCTATCTGCCATCAGTGGTTCAATCTGAATCTTATGAAGCGATGAGAATACTTTCTGTTTGCAAAGAAAATAAAAATAACGACTTTATTCAACAATTTGTCTCCTGTGTCTCTCTGCATCAGCGTAGCGCCATTTTGGAGAGTATCCACTGAACGCAAACTGCGTACGCTGTTCTGTGTCAGCCGCGCCACATACGCTGTTTTCATTCAAATCAAAAGGTAAATATACGTAGAAAATTCTTGTGTTGCGTCTCCTTGTGCTTTATTGACTTACTACATTCGGTTATACATTTTTCTTTTATCAGTATGTGTTTGACACACCTTTTGCGTTGAACAGCGTGCAGAACAGTACGCAGTTTGCATTCAGTGGATACTCTCCAAAATTATGCTATGCTAATGATTAAGTTTGTGGAAGCAAACATATGTTTTACTCATAATGTATAACTTGAATTGATTTGAAACATTATTTGCAGTTAGCAGCTAAATGTACCTCACTGAGGTCAAAAGATTTAACAAGCTTTTGTCATGAAGTTCTAATGTCACAAATGCTTTCATTGTTTCTATGTGTCTTTGTAGATTACGGTGGTGTAAGGTGACAGATAAAGGCTGTCATTATCTGGCTTCAGCCCCTTCATACCTGAGAGAGCTGGATCTGGGCTACATTTACCCAAACCAATCAGGATTCAAGATGCTCAATGATCTACGGATCAATCCAAACTGTGCATTGAACAAACTCTAGTCAGATTTTGTCGAACAAGATTCAAATCATAATTTGGGTCATACACTTTACTTGTGTCAGGATTCTGTCACTTCGGGCTAGTTTATTCGTGGTTTTGTGACAGAGCCCTGACACTCCCCTCTTGTCCTGTATTCTGTGAGCGCTCGGCTTCGAGTGTGCTCGAGCCGTGCGCTCTCTCGTCTGCGTGCCTTGTTTCGTGTTGGAGCTTGGTGTTCGGATCCTGGCACTCGTGTCTTGAGTTTCGGTTTTGTGTCAGGTTTCGGACACTCACGCTCCATGTTCTGTCTTGTTGTGTGAGCATGCAGTCTCGAGTTCGCTCGGCCATGCGCTCTCCTGTCCACGTGTCTTGTGTTGTTGCACGCAGTTCGTGTTTTTATCGGCTGTGTGCATTCATGTTATGTCTTGTGCTGTGTGGCACACAGCTTGTGTTTTGCATTGGCTGCGTGCTTTCATGTTGTCATGTCTTGTGTGAACACGTGGCTTATGAGTTATTCTCTTTAGCTGCCTGTTCGTGTCCTGTTCTGCACATGGCTGGTGATTTATTTTGTTGGCCATGCGCTTGTGTTTTTTGTTTTGTGTGAGCACATGGCTTGTCTTGTTTTGTTCTATGTGCCATGTGCTCGCATGTCAATTGTCTTGACCTCATTGATTTATTTGCCCCACCTGTTCCTCGTTACCCTCCTCAATTGCTCCCTTTAAAATCTCCTTGTGTTTGCAGTCCCGGGTTGGTTTGTTGTCGTATGCTGTGTATGCCTTGTGTCCTGTCCTGCCCTGCCTTGTCCAGCCTTGCCAATCTGTTTTTCCCCTACGGGGTAGTTTTTGTTTGTTTTGTTTATATTATTATTAATAAAAATCCCTTTTCCCTCCTGCATCTGAGTCCTCGCCCTCATCCCTTCTCCGTACCTGACATCTTGGTCTTGTCCGTGGCCTTTTGATCTGAAACATGGAGGTTATTGAGGCATGTGTGTCTGATCATTATCCAGTTTTGTTTTAAACCGAATGCTTTTCTCCATCACTTACTTTCATTCACATTTGTCTAGAGTTATTAATTCTAACACTGCAAACTTGTTTTCTGAACATTATTCTTTACATGTTACCAATGACATCCTTAACAAAACTGATTATGAAAGTTTGATTGAAGGATTTTATAAAGCTTGTTCAACGTCTTTGGACACTGTTGCTCCGCTTAAGAATAAAAGGGTAAAGGGTGCTGGCCAGCCCTGGTTAAATGAAACCACTTGGACAAGAGTGTCGGAAAGCAGGAAAAAAAGATAAGATACATGTTTCCTTTGATATCTTAAAGTCTGTACAATTATCAATTAGCTGTAAAATATGCAAAATCTAGTTATTTCTCTCAGTTAATAGCTTTGATATGACTGATTCTCTTTTAAACCCAACTATGAATTTATTATCTGAGGCCTCGTCGGAGCTTTGTGAGGATTTTTCTAGCTTTTAACTATTTTTATCAAAGAATTGATGTTATCAGAATCAATCGCTCCTTCTGAATTAATTGCCTTGTACCACAAGTTGTTTGTCTTTCTTTCAACCCGTTTTATCACATCAGCTAGATGATATTGTCTCTACTATGAAGTGTTCTGGTTCTAAGTTAGATATTATTCCTGCACGTCTTTTTAAGGATGTTAGTCCTATTGTAAGAGCTATAGTGGACAGCTCTTTAGCCAATGGTGTTGTTCCAGGCCGTTTTAAACATGCAGTTGTGCAACCTCTGCTGAAAAAACCTCAGCTTGACCCAGCAATGTGCTGTAACTATCGGCCAATTTCTAAGTTGCCTTTTATCAGCAAGCTTTTGGAGAAAGTAGTGTTTTTACAACTTTAGTCTTTTTTGGATACTTTAAGTGTTTTAGATATACGTTTCATTCTGGGTTTAGATCATTACACAGTACTGAGTCAGCTCTATTGAGAGTTATAAATGACATGCTGCTTTCTCTAGATTCGGTGCTTGTGTTGTATTGGTATTGTTGGACCTGAGCACGGCATTTGACACCATTGACCATAGCATTCTTCTTGATCGACTTGAATGTATGGTAAGTATTCGAGACACTGGATTAAAGTGGTTTGCCTCGTATCTCGAGAACAAGACTTTTCTGTAAATTTAGGAAAGAAAATTCTCATCCTCTGCACCTGTCTTGAGTGGAGTGCCCCAGGGATCCATTTTGGGACCTTTACTGTTTTCCCTTGATATGCTTCCCTTGGCCCACATTTTTCAAAAATACAGTATTTCATATCATTATGCAGATGATTCTCAGTTTTATCTACCAGTAAGGCTTGATACTGCTCTATCATTTGATGCGTTTTTGAAATGTGCACATGATATTAAGACATGGATGTCTAATCATTTCCTGCAGTTAAATGAGGATAAAACCAAGGTTTTAATATTAGGTTGTCTTGCACACTCATCTCCTGCTTTGGAGGCTCAGTTAGGTCCATGTACTAATGTACGCAAACAAATCAAAAACCTTGGAGTGATTTTTGACTCTTTTCTATTTTTTGATAAACAAATTAGTGCTGTTATTAGAGCAAGTTTTTCCATTTGAGATCTATTGCAAAGCTGAAGCATCTTCTCTCAAGGAAGGATATGGAAGTTGTGATTCATGCACTTGTTACATCTCGATTGGATTATTGTAACTCTCTTTATTCTGGTCTTCCTCAATTTTCATTGTCACGATTGCAAGCGGTTCAAAATGCTACGGCAAGACTTTTGACTAGGTCTAAAAAGAGGGATCACATTTCCCCTGTTTTATCATCCCTTCATTGGCTTCCCGTTAAATTAAGGGTTAGTTTAAAAATTATTCTGTTTGTTTATAAGGCATTGTTTGGTCGTGCACCAAGTTATATCTCTGAACTTCTTGTGCCATATTGTCCTGCTAGGGCACTTAAATCTTTGAGTCACTTGCTTGCTTGCTGTAAAAATCGAAGGGTAATCGGGCTTTTTCTGTGGTTGGCCCCAAGCTTTGGGATGGTCTCCCTTCTCTGGACATTAATAAATCTAGACTTAAATCTTATTTTTATTCTTTAGCCTTTGTATGGGTGTTGTTTTTGTTTTTATTAGTAGATTTGTTTGTACAGTCTACAGTACTTTGGATCAATTTACATTGTGTTTATATGTGCTTTAAAAATAAATATTGTTGCTGTTCATCATCTCATCCTATGAATGTTTGTATATATATTTCAGTCTAACCATCTACATACTGTACATAAAGTGGAGTGAAATGTGGAGTGAAAGTTTTTCAGGACTCACAACCCATTTTAGATCCAGTCAGTTTTTCTCCACCAGAGCCGTTCCCGTCAGTTTTGTGTTCTGTGCGCGACTCAAATTCTCCACTCCCCACCCAAATATATAAGCAGCTGTCAGTTAATGAGGATTTGACAGAAGAACTCACGGCTCAATTGGACCCTTGTTGTGTCAGAAAGTGATAAGACTCTCAGTTTTAAGGACGTCGTCATTTTTTATATTACTTTGGTCACTGTTGCTATGGTTACTGGTAAGGAATACGGGCTTGACTCCCATTGCATGTTCATACAGACAGTATGAACCCCCCCCCCCAATAGTCCAAAATATGTATAAAATTATGTGGATTACATAAATCTTTCATGGGTTTTCCACTACATATTTCAGCAAGAGACATCATCTATGTTATATTAAGCCACATAAGTCTTAAAATCTTGGGTTCCTTTAAATATTTACAGTAAAGGGGTGCAACACACTGCCCCAATAATGAAAATGAAAAGAAAATACACTGGGGAAAACTACAACGGCTACAAAATACAAAAGAAAAGGGAAAAAGTGCTTTGCACTTTACAAAGGGAAAACATAAGAAAGAGGAAAAAGCACGCCATTTACAAATCACAATGAATAGCACTTCAATCAATCTTTCTCAGTAACACAAAACACCAACAGCACCTACCCCTGCTTCACGTCAGCACAATGCTCTGATCTTTTCTGCCAATCCCAGGTCATGTCAGGTGCATTCAATCAAAGCAGAGCCTCCTGAGAGAGAGACAGAGAGCATGCAAATACATCTCCTGATGTGACAATATAAAGATCCATACACAAGACACAAATGTGAGGCAGCAGGTGTATTTGTCTAAAATATGAATCAAATCATGGATTTAAACCTTATCAGATTCCTGCATTCACTAGACGATTTGAGTTTATATGTTTACTTCTGAGTGTTCAGGAGAGAGACTGAACCTGATTTCATTGCTGCTTGTGGTTTAGTTGTGGTTATTTACTCATTAAAATGTTTTGATTGAACAAAAATACAATTTCTGAAGTAAAAACAAGTGGTTAAATTATCCCTGGTCTCACATACATCTGCATAACCATCATTATGCTACATTTGTATGGTTTACAGTGAGGATAAAAACACTGAGCAGAACAGAACAAAGGTTACCAACCATATATTAAGCCCAATAAGCCTCATTATTGTGAGATGTGATAAGTCGACTTCTTTTGTTCTGTGGTTCTGTATTAAACATTTTTTTTGGGGGGGGGGGAGGGGAACATTGCATGTTCAATTGTCTCTGTGTGTGTCCCGAATGTGGGTCTCCATTTACAGAAACAAAAGCCACGAAAATCCAGTTCCCCTTTCATTCCAGGGTCATGGAGTTTGAACGCGGCTTAAACAACCTGCTGCGTTCTTTGAAGATAATACACCATTAGTACATCAGACCACTGAGAGTCAGGTTGTGTCCGTCTCAATGGACTTTTTCAAAGAGAGGTTGGGCTTTATTAAAATTAATTTCCTTTTGTTGTCACGGCTCCTTTCAGAACTATATTTCTAAGTTCTATTCAGCCAGATGCACAACAAAGGGAAACTGAATTAGAACCTTCCGTTGCCATGGAGCCCAAGGGCTGCGTTCAAATTTCCATTCATATACTCTTACTCTCTCACTCTTGCTGTTATGGATATGTTGATAATTAAAACCATGAGAAACGTGATAGACACAGTTTACATCTGAATGTCTGAAGGCCAATTCAAACAAAGGCCAACATTCTAAAACTGTCAGTTGGGTTTACAATGTTGCAATACTTTAATCATTTAAACAATATATCAGCTGTAGAATTCACTGTGTGTGCGTTCATGCGTGGGTGTGTAACAAATGTTCCCACAAGGATAGTAAATCCTGAAATTGTTAACATTGTGGGGACCGGTCTGTGGTGATGTTTATTTAAATGTGTAACAATGCAAACAGGTTTTCTGTAAGGGGTAGGTTTAGGTGTAGGATTGGCTTAGGGGAGAGAAAATGGCGTTTTGTCAGTATAAAAACAATAGAAGTCTATGGAAAGTCCCCACGATTAACAGAAAGACGTGTGTGTGTGTGACTGTGTGTGACTGTGTGTGACTGTGTGTGTGTGCGTGCGTGCGTGCAATGTGTGTGTGTCTGTGTCTATCTCTGTGTGTGTGTGTGTGTGTTGTGTGTGTGTGTTGTGTGTGTGTGTGTGTGTGTGTGTGTGTGTGTGTGTGTGTGTGTGTGTGTGTGTGTGTGTGTGTATCTCTCTCTCTCTGTGTGTGTGTGTGTGTGTGTGTGACTGTGTGTGGACTGTGTGTGTGTGTCTCTGTGTGTGTGCGTGCGCGTGTGTGTGTGTGTGACTGTGTGTGACTGTGTGTGCGTGTGTCTCTGTGTGTGTGCGTGCGCGTGCGGCGTGTGTGTGTGGTGTGTGTGTGTGTGTGTGTGTGTGTGTGTGTGTGTGTGTGTGTTGTGTGTGTGTGTGTGTGAGTGAGTGAGTGAGTGAGTGAGTGAGTGGTGAGTGAGTGAGTGAGTGAAGTGAGTGAGTGAGTGATGTAGTGAGTGAGCGAGCGAAGGTCATTACATGTTGGCCACACAGAGCGGGTGACAGTGTATTTCACAGGTTGAAGTGTTGGGTCCACGGGTAGAGTAAAGCTGTACTGTGATTGAAGGATCAGAATCAGCTCTGATTGGTTCTGGTCACTCGATTGACCTGCAATTTCAGTCTCCTCAGGACTATTCAAGCACAATGTGCTGCTCAGAAAAAAGTAATTTTCTATATGGAAGTTTAACTCCATAAAGCCTGCTGTATCATATTTCATTGGCAAATTTCTAAGGCCTCTAAATGATCAACATGATGAAAAAACACGCTTTCTGTCATCTGATATGTTAGACTTTGTTAGCAAGTAAAAACTCTTTTACTGTAATTGTACAAAAGTCCTCCTTCAGCTCGTGCTTCGTTTTTTTTTATCAAGTAAACATAAGAATAACTGATATTGTTAGTAATGTTTCACAATTATCACTTACTGGATTGAAGCAGCTTTGCTTTTCTTGATTATCCACACATAATCTTTTAGAAAAATCAGTATCAAATCAAATCATCAGGCTTTTTATTTCTTCATCTGTCAGTCATCATTGTATTGCATTGCATTATATGTTTTGATCATAAAACATTTAAATATCATCTTACTAAGACATATTATTGGAAATATAGAGTGACCACAAAATCTAGATAATTTTATGTAAGCATCTGCTATACTGTTATGAAGATCTCATTAATTTATATTACAAACATCAGAATTTCATCATATATCAGCATCTGCAGCAAAATTCATATTTTTACTCAATTTGAGCCATAAAAGCCTGATGGGATCAAATATGATACTCAACAAAAACACATACCTTTATTGTTTATATACTGTCTAAAGGTTCAATAAACTGTTACATTTAAGTATTTCGTATGTGAATAAGCTCGCAAGAATACATATTATAGCATTATTATACAATATGAAATGTATTTAATTCCCACATCAGATCTATTACTGTTTTGATTCAGTGTGTAAATCATTATTGACAGAAAGGCAAACGGTGTGGTAATCTCAGTCTCGGTGGCGGCGGTGATGCTCTCGTTTGATTGACAGCTGCTGTAAGAGTTAGTCTGTTATCAACCTGAGCGGATCATCAGACTAGTCCGGCCGACCTGCATGAACAGACTACAGTGTTGTGGGTACGCATTACAAGTAAGCAAGTTACGTAATAATTACTTTTTCAAGTAACTAGTAAAGTAAGCATTACTTTTTAATTATTACGAGTTACTTTTTTCCCATTTATTGATGACAGTGCGCCGTGTGAACATGATCTTACTGTGATCTAATCTAGACTAAATGTGAATGTGTATTAATTCATCCCACTCGCAAAAAACAGATTCAGTATTCATCAAATTAATTAAAACAGTGAAATGCAAACTCAGAATATGACGCAAACCTGCAATAATTAAATATGTTTAAACAACACAAATATATCTAATCTCATTTTATTAACCAATGTGTTTGCTGCTGACCTTTGATGATCAGTTCAACATATTAATAAGCAAAAATTACTTTAGATAAACTAAACAATTGTGCTCCATTGTTGTTTTTTATTGCTGAAGAGTGTTGAATTTTCCTGTGTTCTTCTGTACAGACGTGATTTACTCTTTCTTCAGACAGAGGTTTATTCATTACACTTTTTGGTGTGAAAGGCTTTTACATTTGCTATAAATAGAGCGGATTATCTGACGAGTCCTGCAGTGAACAGCCTGTGACACGTGTCCTGATTACATGAAAACACTGAGCCCCAAATCACTCACAACCGATTCTTCACTGAGATACTTCGGACTGCAGATATCTCGCTTATTTTGTGCTTTAAACCAAGTAGTGCTGGTGGTATATGTGAAAGTTATACACTGAAGCAGCTGTAATTCACACAATTCGCTGGGGTATATTTGTAGCAATAGCCAAAAATGCATTGGGTCAAAATTACAGATTTTTGCTTTTATGCCAAAAATCATTAGGACAGTAAGTAAAGATCATGTTCCATTAAGATATTTAGTACATTTTCTACTGTAAATACCTCAAAACTTAATTTTTGATTAGTAATATGCATTGCTAAGAACTTCATTGGACGACTGTAAAGATGTTTTTCTCAATATTTAGATTTTTTTGCACCCTCAGATTCCAGATTTTCAGATAGTTGTATCTCAGCCAAATATTATCCTGTTATAACAGACCATACATCAATGGAAAGATAATATATTTATGTATAAATCTCAATTTCGAAAAATGTATCCTTATGACTGGTTTTGTGGTCCAGGGTCACATATTTAGTCAGATGAATGTGGATTATGAGATTCTCCACATGCTGGTGTGTGTGGAAATGATGCTGTTGTTCTGTATGATGTGAGGTTAGTTGCATCATATTTTGGTGTAAACTGCAAAGGTGAATTAAACAGGAGGGTGGACAGTCGCAGACTGAATTTCCTCAGAAGCTCTTACATTGTGCTTGAACTTACGGTCAGGAGTAATTTAGTCGAGAAAAATGGGATCTGTAAAGACTATGTGTGGGTTTTTGTGGGAAAGTATTAACACAGAATGATGCATATTGAATAATCATGATATATATTTTATGATTTTGCTGGTGAAATATGAATGTTATAAAGATTCTGTTGACTCTGTGTCATTAGGTTCACAGTTCATTTTTGTCGTCTATGAGAAAGTTAGGACAGAGATATTCTTTTCAGAGTCTCCAATTTAATAATCAGTAGCAAAAACAGTTTGTAAGCTCAGTTTATTTCAATGAATCAGTGTCTGTGTGAGTGAACTGCTTCAGAAATCACTTAAACAAGGACATCCCTGTGAGGCATGCAATATTTCCTTGCATCTTATTGGATTCTTCCATTTTATGACAGATAATTTAATAATATGTCACATGTCAGAATAAAACGACTTCATATAAACACTTTAATTGGAAAATTATGAATTGATAGAGCTCAAATGAATTTAAAATCTATGTCTGGTTATGTACAGTAGATATTAAGGGCTTGAATACATTTTTTCTCTTTTTATTTTTCCTCTCAGTTCCATTTACATTTTTAGTCGTTTTGTGCACCAAATACATTATTTTTTATTTTTTTTTTTATTATAATTGTATTAATTTATATTTTATCATTAACATATTTTTTTAATGAAGTAAATAGATAGCTATCGTCATGTATTGTAGATTACAATTCTCTTTTTGGATTTATTTTGACTTTGATCATTTGATCAGACTGACAAAGTTCAGACATTTCTAGACAAAATAGAATTTTTAAACACAAAATTTAAATTTTAAATAGATCTTTGCACTACAACACAAAGTTCATAAGTTTGATTTATCAGGCAATAGATAAACTAATAAAAAATATATATATATATATTTGAATTTATTGTAAGTCGCTTTGGATAAAAGTTTCCACAAATGCATTGTTAAATGTGCAAATTGTTGAGGTCATTTTTTAAATATCATTGTAAAATTGTTTCACACAATTTTTATTGCCTGCATATACAGTAGTGTGAACTGTACTCAATGAAAAATAAGTTAGTATTCCATTCTGAACTATTTTCATAATCTGGTTCAGATTAAATTTTGTTTAATTTAATTTAATTTGTATTTTATTTTATAATAATTTGTTAAATGTATATATATATATATTAGCCATGATAAAAAAACTTTGAATATCACTGATACTATTATATTCAACCAAAACAAACTAAATATATTGCCATGCTACATTTCAAATATAACTTTATATTCCACCTGTAGCTGGTGTGTGGTGAGCGTGCGCGCTGGCAGCCGTCGTATCATCTGTGGATGCTGCACACTGGTTGAGGTTGAGGAGAGACCCCCCCACATGATTGTAAAGCACTTTGGGTGTACAGCAATACACAATAAAGCGCTATATAAATGCATCATTCATTCATTCATATATTCTAAAGCATATGCTACTATTCCTACAAGTGCATATTTAATTGTATTATTTATTCGTTTATTTACTATGTTTGCACTGCATACGTGTTCAGCACAACATCATTAAATCAGGAGTAGGTGAATCTTTTCCATTTCCCAGGACTAAAAGCATGCAGGAGCAAGAAATAAAGAAAAACTCAAATGCTATTAAGAAGAAACTCGTGGCTAAATGTGCTTGAGTGTGTGATAAGAGGCTCTTGAGTGATGTTTTATAGTCCAGAGGTTCCTCCGACAGACCTGATTATAGCTTTTCAGCCGCTGACAGTGTTCAGATATGCAGCTACTTCTGTATAAGAATCATATCAGCACGCTGCCAAGAGCAATACAGGTTATCAGCCCACCAGTATAATACAACAATTATACAGTCGCCACACAATACAGACGGACTAACTTTAATTCAGACTCCATTTACTCTGCCAGCTGGTGTGTAGGCAGGCGAGCGGCGCTCTTCTGGATGATAATAGCTGAGAATGAGACTAATTGGACATCAAACAGATTGTGTTGGAGTGAGATTAGTGTTGGTCCAGAGAAGCTTCTCAGAACAAACCTCATCTTCTTCTTTTGTGTTTTATCCATAGTTTCTCCTTTCATTCTTCAATCTCTTTTTCTGTATGCAAATGTGCAGATTTTGAATGCTTATGGTTTCAATATGAAAGTGTGCTTCTAAAGCTGTTTCTGATCAATCTGATGTTTAAAGTCCTCGTCAATGCCCATCACACAGCTCAGAGGCAGTAACTTGATGTGCTTATACCTACTTAAACATATTTTAGAGACAAAATTGTACTTAGAAGTGAGCTAAACCTCACAAAATCACAGTTTGGGGACATTTAAACACATTTTTGTAGCTCAAATAGTAGAGAATGGCTCTCCTTCGCTCTGTGTTTTTAAATCAAATTTAAAGACTCATTTTACACCCTTGCATTTGAGTGATGCCGTGCACGATACCTTTGATGGATGTTTTTGTGTATTTATATATATACATATTTTATTTTAAACAAATTTTTTTTTTTTTTTTTTTTCTTTTAATTTTGATCTCTGGTGCTTTTTATCTAACCTTTTATTGTAAAGCACTTTGGATCAACGATGGATGTGTTAAAGTAGTGCTTTATAAATAAAGTTTGACGTGACTTGACTAGTCAAATTAAAATCATGGGTTCAATTCCTAAGAAATGCATGATTTGCAGACCTTGAATGCAATGTAAAGGGCTTTGGATAAAAGCATCTGCAATCATAAAAAAACTAATCCTGAAAGTTTTCTGAGGGTGGGTTAGGATTAGGTTACAGTATTTATAATAAGCTGTAAATAAAATATTGTAAGGTTGTATCCGAAATCGCCCCATATACCCTCAAATAGTGCACTATTAGAAGGGACAGCCATTTTAAGTGGTGTTCGAACCCATAGTGGATGTTCTCGAGGGCACTCATTCAATCCCACAATGCACTGCAAAAACGAGAGTACAAGCAATGTACATTCAACGGCTAGAGAATCCCCATAATGCACCGTGAAAGTCACCAGAAGATGGAGCCCGCAGCTGAATCATCCATTCATTTATTTTAGAAGCACTCGTCCACGGCGTAATACAGCATAATAAAACACAGGTACAAGTTAATTGTAAATTGACTATTAGGGTTTATACATAACTTCCGTGACAGAGTTCAAAATGAATCCTTCAATCTTACTACTGGAGCTGATTGTCTCAAATGATTATTAAACAGCAAGCAAACTATGCAAAAGCGGCAGTCCTTCCGGTGCACTCAGTGTCCGAACTCACTCCCTGGTTTTCATTCACTCCTTCAAGTGAACTGTCTGAGTGGACTAATGTAGGGAATAGTGAATGAGGGTATAGGGGGCGATTTCGGATATAGCCTAAGTCTATGGAATGTCCCCTTTTAGATCTCTGCATACCTCTCTGTTTGTAGCGCTTGAAATATTCTTCCTCGTGCCATCAAACACTGTTTTTTTCAGATCTGAGTAAATTAAATGGCAAGTCAATATGTTTGAAAATGTGGTGATATAAATTCAGACTGTAAACAGACGAGGGAAGTACAGCCGTTTGCATTTAATATCTTCTCTTTCGGCACTAAAATGGAGCACAACAGTCGTTTGCAGACTTACAAATACCCCATTCATATTCTCCATACAGAAATAGCTTTTTAGCAGCAATGTATAAACACCTCAAGACAGATTTACCATGAGCTCTGGGGTTATTTAGTGATGATATATAAATACACAAACTAAATCTAGTTTATTAGCAGAACTCCCAGCGAGGAACCACACTGCCCACAATCCCAGAGAGATACACCAATTAGAGAAATTACTGTTACTATGGAAATGAAAAATACATTATAGAGCATCCACTCCCATGGGTACATTATACAGTAAAAACAGTAATACTGTGAAATATGTTAAAATTTTAAATAGCTGCTTTCTAGGCGAATATATAGTAAAATGTAACTGCCACAAACCATGATACCTACATTTAATTTTTCAGGATTCACAGAGGAATAGAAATTTCAAAAGAACAGAATTGATTTAAAATAGAACTCTTTTGTAACATTCTAAATATTTTTACTCTCACTTTGATCCATTTTTACTGTGTCCTTGCTGAATAAAGGTGTTACTTTCTTTCCAAAAATAAAATGAATTGCTTTAAATAGTAGATCAAAACTTAAAACTCTTTTCTGTTTACTGTAGGTTTTCTGTGGAGAGAAGAAATGAGGAAAAAGTCACTTCTGGAGGGCCGTTGTAAAGTGTTTCACTGTTGCTCTCTGATGCTTCTGCTGCAATACAGTGAGGTTAAACCAATTAACACCAGGCCATAGCTAACAAGCTTTAAAAGGCCTGTAAGAACACAACCACACACACACACACACACACACACACACACACACACACACACACACACACACACACACACACACACACACACACACACACACACACACACACACACACACACACACATGTTGGTTTTTATGGTTTACGGGGACTTTCCATAGGCGTAATGGTTTTTATACTGTACAAATCCGTATGTGCTATTGCCCTACACCTACCCTACACCTAAACTTAGCCCTCACAGGAGACGGTGCATTTCTATTTTCCCTCAAAAAACTCACTCTGTATGATTTATAAGCGTTTTAAATTATGGGGACACTGAAATGTCCTCATAAAACACTCCTTGTAATACCTATGTCATACCCATGTCATTATACAAATTTGTGTCCTCATAAACCACATAAAAGGCCCCACACACACACCACACAGACACAGGCACAGGCACACACACACACACACGCACACACAGACACAACACACACACACCACACACACACACACACACACCACACACACACACACACACACACACACAACACACACACTCACACACACACACACACACACACACACACACACACACACAGGACACAGGCACAGGCACACACACACACACACACAGCACACACAGACACACACACACACACACACACACACAGACACACACACACACACACACACACACACACACACACACACACACACACACACACACTCACGGATGAATGGATGAACAGATCAACAGAGCTGGAGAGCAATCAGTTTAACACCAGCAATGTTCATCATGCATGTTGCTTTTTGAAGTCCGCCTACATTAATGCTATGAAAAGACATGTTTGTGTTCCTCTCTCTTGGAGGCTGGTCGATTAAGATACGCGTTTTGTGTGCAGTTGGGTGAGATCCTCTATATTTGTGTTTTACAGAATTAAATATATGCAATGGGATCAGCAGGGAGCACAAGGAGGAGCGGATTATAATAATTAAAGACACACACGCGGTGCTGGCATGAAGAAACACGCGCACACACACACATGCACTGAATAAGAGAATCCAGCTAATGTAATCTGAAGTGTTGAATGAGATGAATGTGTGTGTTTTATCTACATGTGTGACACCGAGGCATGTTCATACGTGTAGATAATCTTGTTATGAACGTGCACGTTTGGATGTCATCGTGATCAAACCACTTTGATTGTTCTGTTCTGGATGTGAAAAGCATGAGGTGTTTCTAACAAGATATCACGTCCAAAAATACACATTCATTTGAACTGCCTACATGTGTTTCTGTTCTTATAACTACAAAGCCTGAAACTCTACAAATCTGGCGTAGAAGCCATTTTCACTCAGTATTTGACAAGGAATTGACAAGTAACACATTGAATTAAACGTCTCATTTTGAAGTAGAAAAACTATTTTCTTGTAAAATGTACTCCAGTCATCTTTGTTTTATTTACTACTTTAAAACTATTTGATATGCAAATACTTGAATGCAGATTCTTATACACGTTAAAAATGATTTTCTAAAGTTGTAAAAAAATGAAAATACAAATATCATCAGACTGTTTTACAGCTGACTGAAAATGTTTAATTCTTTCAACTTCAATAATGTCAAAATGTCACATTCATTGTTTGTGTTTTCTTTGTAATAATTTGTGAAATATAGCAGTGATTTCTGTAAACCCTACACCAAATCTTTCACCTTAGCTCTACAAGTTTGAATTATCTTTATTTCCCTTTTGAAATGTGAAGTGCAATTCGTAATGTGCATTCTTAGTGTTGCCAAAAGAGGCGCTAGAGAGATTATTAGCATCATTTGTCTTCTGTTAGTTTTCTCTTTCAGGTCGTCAGGAGAATCATAAAAAGCAGGTTAGTTAAAGTGAATTTACAGTGAAACTCTCAATCTAGCAGCCTGAATAATAACAGCTCTTTAATATTGTAATGTTTAATATACCGATCAAAACCCTTAAATCCTCTAATTCACATCTTCATCTTCCACAAGCAATTAAACATGAATCTTGTCTGGAGATGTGATCGGATGATTCAGGACCTCTGTGCTCACTCGGCCAGGTCCGGACTTCTTGAGGATCGAGGAAGGTTGGTTTCAGGTTCAGATAACAGGTTACCAGAAAGTAATCACCATGGTTTCGTTTTATTAAAAATAATAACTCATAAGCAAATGCGTAACACGAGTAGTCTTCACCACGGATTTTCGGCCCCGTTACAATCTCTTGCGAAAGCATTTATAGTCATGCATCTCATTTGCATTAATTTCATAATGCAAATAAAGAGTCTCTCCGTATTTGTTCGTGTCCTCCTCCATCTACACAAGCAGGATGCACAACCTTTATCATGCATGTCAAAAGTTCACAATGGAAGGAAACAATTGCAGTATTTCTAAACTGCAAGCGTATCTACTTCTACCTGAATCTATAAAAAGGATGTATAACACTTTCAAAAGCTTAAGCTAAGCATACATGTTCAAACCACAAACATAACACGTCTATACCAGTGTAAGGCAGGATATAATAGCGGTTAGCTAGCGGTTCCATTCTGCAGGCATGGCTGCCAAATACAATCCCTAACCTGAACCGTTTCACAAAAACAAGCATGCTATCTAAACAGCAGTTAAAACACAACGCAGTTGACCCCTGCGCTTGTCACAAACGACAGGACATAACTCCAACATGCATTTAACATCTTTTACAACTTTATAACAGGTGACTGAGTTTTAATCAACTCAATTCATTAGCCAAAGTTTGCAACTCAAAATCATGGTTATGCAGTTCAATCATCTCTTTTAATAACTTCATCACTATTTAATGAATCACTTCCTGTTTCAGCATCAATCGATCCATTGCCTGCATTCTTGATATGATCCGTTGATGTTCTCTCTTCCCTTTCTCCACGTCTACACTTTTCCATTATTCTTTTGCTTCTTACCACTTTCTTTGGAGATTTTCTACGAGAAGATCGTCAAAGTGAATTTATAATTTACCTGGTTTGTTTTCAGGGTTGCCCAGTGGGTATTGATTGGGGAATGGCATACTTATTGGGTCATCGAATACTTCAATATGCATTAATGTCTTTGAAATTTGAAGGAGAGATTGTTTTTTTGTAAATTTTAAATGTTAATAGTTTTTTTAAATAAGGATTGTGAAAAAATTCTGATACAAATTGTTATATGTTGTGAAGTTAGTTTAATTTTTGTTTTTATTTATTTTGATGAGAAAATTAACATTAATAATTACGCAAACTTGGTAAAAACTAGTGATGTTTTAAAACTAAAGATCAACTAAATAGTGGGCCATGCCACATATACTCATTTGCTCATTTCAGTCTTGATCAGAATGTGTAGTTTGATTAAAGATGCATGTATTCATGAACACGGGCAGATTTCTGATGCACAAAAAAGGCTCAGGTAATGTTGGCTAATGTGCGTTTTTTTTTTAAACTCACAGGTGCTAATTGAAACAGAGCAGTAAAACGACAGTGTTTCATACACAGGAATGATGTGTAAAATGAAGTCATAGCACTTCGAGCAAAGACTGAAATCCAATTCACTCCATCTCTCTCTCTCTCTCTCTCTCTCTCTCTTTAAATACGGTTCTCGTTCTGGAAGTTTCACACCAGCTTTTCACTTGAATTTATTGAGACTGTTTAATTAGTTGAGAAACTTTTACAAAGTGCATTTCCTCTAAAATATCCCTTTATCACACAATATAAAGGACTGTTTGGCTTTATTGTTCCACTTTTCTTGCTTTGAGAAATAATATCTATTGACTTATCACAGCTGCGTTGCCTGTTTGTCTCTCTTCCTTTAAAAGATCATTTCATTTTCTGCTTTATGCAAACTCTATAAAGCAATATTTTGGGTTTTAGACAAAAGCATTTAGCTTTAAGTGGATAAAGAGGAATTGATTCATTAAAAAAACACTGCTCATGTTTGAAATTGAAAAAGAGTAAAACACAAAGCGTACTTCTGACACATTGAATAAGCAGAATAATTTATATACACACACTGAACTCATGCAAAGTCTTTAAAGAAACTTTCATATTTAGATAAATCACTTACAACCATAAACAACAGCCGCAACTGGTTCTCTTAAAGAGGTCACATCATTTTTTTTTGCATGTAATAAATGTCATAATTTGTATTAATTTGACAACAAAGTTTAAACCGTGTCATTAAATCACATTCAAATGTTTAATAACACTAATTTAAATTATAAAAAAAATAATCCTTATAAGAAGCAGGCAGTTTACTGCGTGTGGAGTCACGGTTTATTGCTTTTCTAAAATAAAATGTTGCCTGATGCTAAAAAAGAACCATTTCCATATTTATTAATGCCAGAAGATTGGCAGAGTTTACCCAGTTTTATGGTCCTCTGAATGTTTAATTATACAAAGTTTGTCTGGTATGTAATTAGTCTTTATGTTAACTGTATGTGCCATATAGAGCTCACAGAGTTCAACAGCACCTCCTAGTGTTCGACTCAGAAACGACAGGCCTTTAAATAGATAATCCAGAATAGAAATGGAAAATCCTCTAATTAGTTACTCGACTTCAAATCATCCCAAACCCATATGTTATTTGTTCTGAAAGAATCTTGAAGAATCTTCATGCAGCTCTTTTCCATACAAACTTCATAATAACCACAACAGTCAAAATAACGATCAAAAAAGTATTCTGAAGTCATGTGAAAGCTTTGTGTGTGGAACAGATTGAAAGTGTTTTAATATCTGTCTGTCAGAACTCAGAACCTGACATCATATTATGAATTCAATATTAATATGTCCAGGTTATATTTCAGCTCAAGCATAAAAAACATATGCATATTTTTGCATATTTGTTTAATATGTTATGATATTAAAGGTATAACAAATTCTGCCATGTGTATAAATATTTTAAAACTTAAATGATATATTAATGGTCATACAAATCAGACTAATAATAATCTGTCAGTCCACTCAAAACGTCTCGGGTTACTTACATAACCCATGTTCTCTGAGTAGGGAACGAGATGCTGCGTAGCTTTACGCAGTGGGAACACCCTCAGGTGTGACGATTGTCTGAAGCCCTTATAGAATCACGCCAATTCATTGGCTGATGGCGCGAGATACTGCCCCTACGTCATACGTGAATGACATAGACCCGTGCTTGCGCCATATTACCCCTCAGATTCTCCTATCGAAGAAGCAGGTTGACAGCAAGAGGAGCTTGGCAGCGGACGCAGCATCTCATTCCCTACTCAGAGAACATGGGTTATGTAAGTAACCAGAGAAGTTCTCTTTCATAGGTTCACTCAATGCTGCATAGCTTTACACAATGTGAACGATATACCACACACACCAATATAACGCGCTGCCAGAACCGAACACCAAAAACACAGCTGGCTCAAACAGAAAGAACCTGGGAAGCTGGAGCTGGGTTCACACCAAGGTTATAGAACCTCACAAAAGTATGGGGAGAGGACCAACCTGCCGCCATACAAATGTCCTCCAGGGGTACCCCTCTAAACAAAGCTTGGGAGGAGGCCACCCCTCTGGTGGAATGAGCTCTGATGTCTAGAGGTGAAGGCAGACTGCGCACCTCATATGCAAACGAAACATCTCTAATCCAGTGGGATATTGTGTGTTTAGATGCGGCTAACCCTTTGCAGCCTGTACCAAAACACACCAACAGCTGTAGGGACTGACGCCACTGACTGGAACGGTCCACATACATCTTCATGGCTCTAACAGGTCAGAGCAGATGAAAATCATTGTCCTCACTCGAAGAGGAGGGAGAGAAAGTCTGCAGCACTACCACCTGTGAACGTAAAGACGTAGAGAGAACTTTGGGGACATAACCAGGCCTAAGTCTTAAAAATGCCTTGACCAGACCAGGAGCAAACTCAGTGCAGGACTCGCTGACAGACAGGGCCTGCAAATCTCCCACATGCTTAAACGAGGCCAACGCCAACAAAAGAGTAATCTTTAGTGTCAGAATCCTCATGGGAGCTGACTCTAGAGGTCAAAAAGAAGGCTGCAGCAATCCCTTTAGGAGATCGTCCGATCGTCCGTCCCTTCGAGCAGCGATAGCCGCAATGTAGACTCTCAGGTTGGTAGCGGCTGCTCCAGCCGAAAACTTATCTTGTAGGAACTCCAGCACTGAACCAACCGGGCAGTTAACTGGGTCCACAGCATGAACCAAACACCAGGATTCGAAAACCCTCCATTTGGAGGAGTAGAACTTCCTAGTGGAAAGGGCCCTGGCACTATTAATGGTCTCACAGACTCCCTCTGAGAGATCAAAAGCTAAGGGCGACCTATGATCGCCATACCCACAACTTCCAGATTTCTTGACATGGGTGCCAGATTCTGCCCTGATGCTGACACAGCAGGTCTTTCCTGACTGGAATCTCCCACGGATCGCCCTCCAGAAGGGAGACTAACTCTGAGAACCACATCTGGGAAGGCCAGAACGGGGCTACTAGGAGAAAGGCGGACTCCACATGTCTTCACCCTGCACAATACCGCTGGGATGAGCTTGACCGGAGGGAAAGCATACAGCTTCATGTCCGGCCAGGGGTGCGCTAGCACATCTATCCCCAGATAGGTTGGGTGAGAGAGGGAGAACCAAAGGGGGCATTGGGTCGACTCCTGAGATGCAAAGAGGTCCACCTCTGCCGCGCCGAATCGTTCCCAAATCTGATCCACCGTCCGGCGGTTCAGCATTCATTCCCCTGACCTGAGATTCTGTCTCGACAGAAAGTCTGCCGCTAGGTTCAGGACCCCTGGGACATGGACCACTCTCAGGGACAAAAATTTGTCCCGTTCCCAAAGAAGAAGCTGCCGCGCATGCCTGTTTAGGGTGCGTGACCGGGAGCCCCCTTGGCGATTCATGTGAGACACCACCGCCATGTTGTCCGTCCTGACGATGACATGAGAGTGCGCCAGGAACGGAAGAAAGTGAGTGAGAGCTAGATGAACGGCAAGGTACTTGCCTGACCAGACACCGCAAGCCCCCCACCCTGAGAGGGAAGCATCCATTGTGATCATTTGGCGATGGCAGACTACCCCATACGCACTCCTCTACGGAGAAAATAGGGGTTCCGCCACAGTAAGAGGGCGCGGAGACAGGTGCCTGACACTCTTAGTAGGCGGAGGGACGGCCAAGAGGGGCGAATAGCCAGGGACTTGTTTGTTTTCTTCTAAAAGAGATGGAAAGTAATCAGATCTAGCAGTTTTTAAAGCTTTACTGTATGATAGGGTACTTTCCTACCAAGCAATATGAAATACCTCTAGTTTAGTTTTCCTCCAGCTGCACTCCATTTTCCAGGGCTGCTCTCTTTAGGGCACGAGTGTGCTCATTATACCATGGTGTTGGACTCTTTTCCTTAATCTTCCTTGAGCATAAAGGAGCAACCGTATCTAAATTGCTAGAGAAGAGAGAGTCCGTAGTTTCTGTTACATCATCAAGTTTTTCTGCGCTGTTGGATATGCTGAGGAATTTAGATAAATTAGGAAGATTACTTGCAAAGCAGTCTTTTGTGCGAGAAGTGATGGATCTACCATATTTGTGAAGAGTTGAATTTACAGCTTTAGCTATATCGAGTTTACACAAGACTAGATAATGATCTGATATATCATCACTTTGCTGCAGAATTTCAACACCATTAAAATAAATTACATGTGACAGTATTAAATCTAGAGTATGATTTCGACAATGAGTAGGTCCTGCCACATGTTGTCTAATCCCGATAGAGGATTAGACTGATCCTAATGCATCTTTTTCATTATCAACGTGGACATTAAAATCACCCACAATTAAGACTTAATCTGCAGCCAGCACTAGCTCTGATAGAATATCAGCAAATTCTGTAATAAAGTCTGTATGGTGCCCTGGTGGCCTGTATTTAGTAGCCAGTACAAACATCATGGGGGATTTATCATTAATACTTTTTTCTCTAGATAATGTTATATGAAGCACCATTTCTTCAAAGGAGTTATACTTAAAGCCTGTCTTCTGAGAAACACTGAGAGCATTGCTATAAATTGTAGAAACACCTCCCCCTTTGCCTTTTGGACGCGGCTCATTTTTGTAACAGTAATCTTGGGGGGTAGACTCGTTTAGAATAATGTATTCATCTTGTTTTAGCCAGGTTTCTGTCAAACAGAGCACATCTAGTTTATGATCAGTGATCATATCATTTACAAAAAGCGCTATCATAGAAAGGGAACTGATATTCAATAAGCCAAACTTTATCATTTGTTTCTCTGTGTTATGTACAATTTTTAATTTGTTGAACATCAATTAAGTTGTTACTGATAAATTGGTTTGGACCTTTTTTGTATTTTCTAGTTTGAGGAACAGACACAGTCTATATAGTGTGATATCTAGGTTAAAGAGTCTCTATGTGCTGAGAATTAACTGACTTCTGTGACGTGAGGCGGCTAGCAGATGGTCGGTTTAGCCAGTCTGTCTGCTTCCTGACCTGGGCCCCAGTTAGTCAAGTACGAACTCTAAGACTATGTGCCATATTTCTAGAGAGAAGAGTGGCACCACCCCAGGAGAGATGAAGACCATCTCTTTTCAACAGGTCAGGTTTGCCCCAAAAACTCATTCAATTGTCTATAAAACATATGTTATTCTGTGGGCACCACTTAGACATCCAACCATTGAGGGACGACATTCTGCTATGAATCTCATCACCCCGGTAAACGTGGAGGGGACAAGAGAATATTACAGTGTCTGACATCATATTTGCAAGTTCACACACCTCTTTAACATTACATTTAGTGATCTACGACTGGCGAAGTCGAACATCATTAGAGCCGACGTGAATAACGATCTTACTGAATTTAAGTTTAGCATTAGCCAGAACTTTTAAATTTGCCAAGATGTCAGGCGCTCTGGCTCCCGGTAAACAATGGACTATGTTGGCTGGTGTCAATTTTCACATTCCGTACAATAGAATCGGCAATAACAAGTGCACTTTCTCAGTGGGTGCGTCACTGAGTGAGGAGAACCTGTTTGATGTTTTGATTGGAACGGAAGAGCTGTGTTTTTACCCAAGACTAGTCTGGCTCACAGTCACCCAGTTGCCCTGCTGCACGGGTTCTAATACCGAAACCGAATAATGTACAGGACTCCCTGAGCTAGTCGCATCCAAAACAGTATCTACAGCCCTCACATTCTTACTGTCCACAACTAAAGTTTGGATGCGTGTCTTTAGTTATAAAATCTTCTCTGTCAGCCTAGCTATTTCCCTGCATTTATCACATGTGAATCCCTCGCTGATGACAGAGATAGATAAACTGTACATGTGGAAAACAGTGCAAACAACAATAGCAGGAGAAGAAGCCATTATTCACCATGATTGATGAATGATACCGACTTGACTTAACTTACCACTTACCACTGTTGTTTGATGAACCCGTGAAAAACGGAGCAAGAGAGAAATGAAACGGAGAGAGAGAAAATAAAACAGTAATATACACGAGTAGAAACACGAATGGCAAGCTAACCAGCTAACAAATGCTAATGCGCTATACTCGCAGATTTAGATTAAAAGCAAACTATCAAATTAGTCAGTTTAGTTTGATCGATTAAATCCGAAATATGGTGGGAATTAAGTTATATTTTATCACTTAAAAAACAGAGAGTGAAAGTAAGCTAGAGTTTCAACAGAAAAGCGGAGCTACAATCGCAAACCAATCGCAGCACGGCCAAACAGGAAGTGAGAACGTGAGAGCGTCACTCATAATACTGTAAAACTAGATCATTTGATTAGGCCTGAGTCAATGTGCTTGATTGGATATTTTAATTTGGTGTGAAGTAGGTTAGTAATGGAGTTTGATCTATCTTCATTTACTCAAACTCCAACTTTTGAAATATTTAATAAGTGCAGGAAAGATTACCTGCTACAGATTGCATATTTATTGTACAATAGATTGGTGTACATGCAGATCTTGCCACTGGACAGTGGTGTTAAAGAGGGGGCTGTTGCATCTGCTGGTGGCTGATGTGGAGGCTACATCGGACATGAGTCCTCTTGCTGTTTACAATCAAGTTAAAAGGACTTGAATTGCAGATAAAAAGGCAAAAGCATGAGAACCAACTGTTGCGTTTGCATGAGATAGAGCTGGAGATTGCAAGATTACATGGTCATGATAGGCCTAGCTCTTTTATCTCTGCTCAGCCCACACTAGATGTTACTTCTACTCTCTCTGAAGTTTCAACATCAGTGCATGATATCATTACTCCATCAGTATTCGATGCTAGAAAGGATGTTAAGTTGGTGGCTCCTTTCAGGGAAGCTGAGGCAGACACATACTTCACTGCCTTTGAGCGAGTGGCAGCTACCGTGAGATGGCCCAAAGACAGGTGGGCATTGTTACTACTGTGCAGGTGGGTAGGTAAGGCCCAGGAAGTATGTTCTGCTTTACCAATTGAACAGAGGTTGGATTATGAAGTTGTGAAGACTGCTGTGTTAAGGGCTTGTGAACGGGTACCTGAGACTTACAGGCAGCAATTTAGAGCCTACGTGAAATCAGCTTATCAGACCTTTATGGAGTTTGCCCATGAGCAGCAGGTTTTGTTTCAGAAGTGGTGTGTAGCAAGCAAAGTTTCTGATTTTGCACAACTGTGTGGGTTGTTATGAGATGACTTTAAAAGTTGTTTGCAAGACAACGTTGAGTGTCATCTAAACAAACAAAAAGTCTCTCTCTCTTTGAATCTTTGAAGCTGCAGTATTAGCCGATGAGTTTTATCTGACACACAAGACAGTTTCCTCCTTTGAGAGTCAGCAGGAAGACATATGTCTAGAGATCGTGTTTCGAAAGAAGAAAATACTTATGTTTTCTCTAATGAAACCCACCCAAAGAAAAAACAAAAAGTCTGTCCACAACAACAGTGGTAAAATGCATGTTTGTTTCTACTGTCTTGAGCCAGATCATCTTATAGCTTACTGTGAGGCCTGGAAACGGAGGAATCTCAATCCAGATCGTTTACTCAATCCAGATGTGTTGGTGTTGCATCTTTTCACCCTATCATAGATTCTTCCTCTTTTTCAACTCAGTCTTCTGTCTATAAGCCTTTTATGTTGTCTGGGTCAGTAGCACTCACTAGAAAATCTAAACCAAGGCAGATCACTGCACTGAGGGACACGGGAGCAAGCCAGTCTCTCATAGTGGATAGTGTCTTATGGTGTTGGGCTAGGGCGTTTTGAGGTTTCATTGCATAATGTCTTTATGAAATCTAATCTGGTTACAGGACAAGTGCAAATTGGTGTATGCTCCAGACTTGCTGTTGATGGTGTTGACCTTATTCTAGGTCAGTGTTTCTCAACCCTTGTCCTGGGTGCCCCCAACACTGCACATTTTGTATGTCTCTCTTATCTGACACACCCATTTCAGGTCCTGGAGTTTCTTCTAACGAGCTAATGAGTTGAATCAGGTGTGTTTGATTAGGGAGACACACAAAATGTGCAGTGTTGGGGGGTGCCCAGGGCCAGCGTTGAGAAAGACCGTTCTAGGTAATGATTTGGCTGGACATAAGGTGCTTCCCCAAAAGACTGTAGCAAATCCTAGGTGATGTGTAGATGTGCTACTGTGTCAAAATATTAAAATCTGTAATTTTAAGTTTAGTGGTGTTTAACTTTGTCAAACGTGGTTTGACATTTATGGGTGGGGGCATTACGTCTTGAGACGTATTGTGTATATGTCTTACTTTGCTGGTCCTTTATCTCGCTCTCTCTCCCTCTCTTTTCTCTCTCTTCCCATCCTTTCTTTCACAGGATTATATCCTACCAAAGTTATCTCAATTTCTGATTGGTGATAATGGGACCAAGGAGCAGCAATACAAAGATCTGCTGTGCCTGAGGAGGGAGCTCTGCTCAACTTGTGATTTCCTGTTGGTCTATTGTACATGTGATATTGTGTGTTTCCTCCAGTGTGTTGTTGCTGTTAGCTTGCCTGTTGATCTGCCTGTTGTGTGCAGTGTGAACTCTGTTTTTTTGTTAATAAGTTGTTGTCAATCTCATTTCCATTTTGTATATTTTGTGAAGTATTGTAAATACTCTGTCACACTTGGAAGCTGTAGGGGGTGAGTGCCATTTTTTTGTGTAAATATTGTTTTCTCCTGTTTTTCATTCGATATGGAGTTAGGGTAACGTGTATTGTATTTTTATTTTGTTATTCTTTTGTTAGAGAATTTAGTATTTTCTGTTAGGAGCTTGCTTGGTGTTTGTTTGTTGTTTTGACCTTTGCTCACCCCTGAAGTTGTGCTTTCACTTGTGGTTCTGTAAATAAATGTATAAAGGATCTTTGATTGTCGATTTCAGTTTATGTTGTGGCCTTACCCTAGACAGAGTCGTAACATTTGTGATATGGATTCAGAAAATAAATACTACTTTTACCCATGAACTACTTTTTAGGTACACTTAAAAAAGTAATAGATAGTACATAACTACATCAGTGTCAGTAGATAAATTAGGGCTGACATTTAAGTTTTAAGTTGACTACCAAAAGTACCTACAATTTGACTTAATCTCTCACATGCCTTTGGACAAACTTTTGTTTGTGCATTG
Source organism: Ptychobarbus kaznakovi (assembly GCA_027422405.1). Classification (NCBI taxonomy): domain Eukaryota; kingdom Metazoa; phylum Chordata; class Actinopteri; order Cypriniformes; family Cyprinidae; genus Ptychobarbus; species Ptychobarbus kaznakovi. Next base: position 38,365 of record JAPDDN010000238.1, on the reverse strand, counting down.
TTTTTACGTCTTGATCTTTGTGTTGATCTATGCCATAACACAACAAAATGTGAATACAGAACATAAGGAGTTAGTATAAATAAAAATCTAAATCTATATAGCACTCAAACGTACATTATTTGTGTTTTCACATGCTATGCCCTGTCTTGAATCTATAATAGATTCTAAATAAAATTACATCTTAAATGGAAATTACATATAATAAAAATAGTCTTCTACAAGTAGTAGGCCTAGTTACACTCACACATCATCTGTGCCATATTTCATCTCAAGTATTCCCTGCACTGACACTGGCTCATTTGTAAATACACCAATGTTGAATGTTTATTTAACTTTATTTTGTTTTTAAATAAGTTATAATTCTTATTTATAATGGTATTAATACAAGACTGAATTCAATTCAATAAAATAAAAAAAGCTATCAAAAATACCCATTTGAAACATCCCATTTCCTCAATTACAAATAATACACTTTCAAATCACACAACTTATATCATAAAAACCATGATAATAAATCTAATTTATAATAAGCAGAATTGTATATGTTGTATATGTATATGAAATATTACTTTGATATAATATTTTCCCATTATAAAACATTCCCTTCCATATTCTACCATTACCCCCTGGCCCTCTCTTGAAAAAGTGTTGTGGGGACCCCTTCCTTTTCTAAAAGTACTGTGGAGACCCCCTGGTCCCCTTTGTAAAAAGTGTTGTGGGGACCCCTTGGTCCCTCTAAAAAATTTGCTATTAGACCCCCTAGTCCTCTTCTGGAAAAAGTGTTGTGGGGACCCCCTGGTCCTCTTCTGGAAAAAGTGTTGTGGGGACCCCCTGGTCCTCTTCTGGAAAAAGTGTTGTGGGGACCCCCTGGTCCTCTTCTGGAAAAAGTGTTGTGGGGACCCCCTGGTCCTCTTCTGGAAAAAGTGTTGTGGGGACCCCCTAGTCCTCTTCTGGAAAAAGTGTTGTGGGGACCCCCTAGTCCCCTGGAAAAAAGTGTTGTGGGGAACCCTAGTCTTTTCTGGAAAAAGTGTTGTGGGGACCCCCTAGTCCTCTTCTGGAAAAAGTGTTGTGGGGACCCCCTGGTCCTTTTCTGGAAAAAGTACTGTGGAGACCCCCTGGTCCTCTTCTGTAAAAAGTGTTGTGGGGACCCCCTGGTCCTCTTCTGGAAAAAGTGCTATGGAGACCCCCTAGTCCTCTTCTGGAAAAAGTGTTGTGGGGACCCCCTGGTCCTCTTCTGGAAAAAGTTTTGTGGGGACCCCCTGGTCCTCTTCTGGAAAAAGTGTTGTGGGGACCCCCTGGTCCTCTTCTGGAAAAAGTGCTGTGGGGACCCCCTGGTCCTCTTCTGGAAAAAGTGTTGTGGGGACCCCCTGGTCCTCTTCTGGAAAAAAGTGTTGTGGGGACCCCTGGTCCTCTTCTGGAAAAAGTGCTGTGGGGACCCCCTGGTCCTCTTCTGGAAAAAGTGCTGTGGGGACCCCCTGGTCCTCTTCTGGAAAAAGTGTTGTGGGGACCCCCTGGTCCTTTTCTGGAAAAAGTACTGTGGAGACCCCCTGGTCCTCTTCTGGGAAAAAGTGCTGTGGGGACCCCCTGGTCCTCTTCTGGAAAAAGTGTTTTGGGGACCCCCTGGTCCTCTTCTGGAAAAAGTGCTGTGGGGACCCCCTGGTCCTTTTCTGGAAAAAGTGCTGTGGGGACCCAAGCTGTCAGACACAGTTCCAGCAGTGGGAACATAAGTAGACACTGTTGGAAGAAAAGAGCAATATCTAAGTCAACAATATCATCACTATCTGTCAGCTATCAACAATGTACACTGCCACACATAACAGTTTAAAATGTGAGATATATATAAATTAACTAATAAACACAGGCAAGGTTTTAAGATCTGTATATAATTCTCTAATTCAAATCCAGATAGCTTACCTATTAGATTAACTTCGTCAATTGATTAATTTAGTTGTTTGTTCATTTATTTGGTGGATAATTCTATTCTAATTTAGACAACTCACCTGTAAGATAAACTTCTGACGACTTCCTTGACCAGACGTTGTTATCAAAACTGACTATGACATGACAGGTGTACAGTCCTGCATCTTCTGTAGAGATGTTGCGGAGCAGCAGGGAGCAGTTTCCCTTCTCCTGGTTTATGAAGAGTTGCGTCCTGTCCCCGTAATCATCTATGATGCTTTTATCTTGTGGATGAACACTCAATACTATCTCACCTTTCTGCCATACCAACTCTTTAGGGTTATCAGGACAGTTAAATGATAAAAGTACATCCTTTCCAACATAGCCAGTCACAGAAGATTTCAACGTTTTTCTCAGTGCCGAACCAGCTACAAGAACCGTTAGAGACAGTAATTATCATGACAAAATTCTCAAATTCATTTACAAACATAGGAAAGTTTACAAATGTGTGAAAAGACACGTTTTTTGCTGTTGTTTTTTTAAAGGCACTATCAGATATACCAAAAAGAAGAAGAACTTGTGACCCTGGACCACAAAACCATTCATAATGGTCAGTTTTGCAAGTTTTAGATATATTCAGAATCCGAAAGCTGAATAAATAAGCTTTCCATTGATGTATGGTCTGTTATAACAGGACAATATTTGGCTGAGATACAGCTATTTGAGAATCTGGAATCTGAGGGTGCAAAAATAAATCTAAATATTGATAAAATCATCTTTAAAGTTGTTCAAATGAAGTTCTTAGCAATGCATATTACTAATCAAAATGTAAGTTTTGATATATTTACATTTGGAAATTTACAAAATATCTTCATGGAACATGATCTTAATGTCAATGATTTCTATGATAATCCTAATGATTTTTGGCATAAAAGAAAAATCTATAATTTTGACCCATACAATGTATTTTTGGCTATTGCTACAAATATACCCCAGCGACTTAAGACTTTGTGGTCCAGGGTCACATATATGCCTCTCTAAAGGAACACCAAACCTTTTTATGCATGGATTAAAAAAACTTTTTTAATGAAAATAAAATGTATAACAGAATGTGACCAATAAAAAGTATATATTTTTAATGAATAAAGACATTTATAGGTCCAGAAGCATTAAAAAAGACTCACTCATGATGAGCAGAAGTGTCAGCAGGGTCAATGTCTTCATGTTTGTCCTGGAGGAGAGAGAAGCAGGTTTTGAAGTATGCTGGAAATCCCACGTTCTCTAACAAACCAACAGGCAATTATTCAAAATACAATGACAGGCTATATCAAATATATATCAACAAACAATAATGAGTTCAAATGTGTTCTGTAAAGAAATAGCCTACAATAAAAACTAAAAGCACACTATCCTACAGACCTTTGGTTTAAATTTGCTGCAGAAGAAGCACACGTATCAGATCGCTTGAGGAAAGTGAAGTTAAAAGAATTAATCACTCGTCAAGTGTGACGCACTTACATCATCATCCCACTCACTCACCACAAAACCTACCGCGTGTGACCGAGTGCACAGTTTTATAGCCCTGATAGCACACAGGCTACATCACGGAGACCTCTATTTAACGTTTACATCTGCAAATGTCTATGGGAGGTTTCTATCAGATGTCAAATAGATGTCTATTAGATGTCTTTAAGAGGTTTATCATTTAGAATGCATGTAGAACTGACATCTTACAGATGTTTGTACACAGAAGATGCTTTCCAGATCAAGAGATCTTTAACAGACATCTTGAAGATGCACGTGTGCTATCAAGTTTACATCTCGCAGCTCTGCTGTTTTATAAAGAAATTAAAAAGGTAATTGTGACTTTTTATCTCACAATTCTGACTTTTTTCTATCAATTGCAAGTTAACATCTCGCAATTTTCTCAGAATTGTGAGATATAAAGATATTGAAGTTATAAACTCAGAATTTCGAGGGGGGGGGGGGGGGGGGGGTATGAATTTTGTGAGAAAAGTGCAGCTTTTTCTTTTTTATTCTGTGGTGGAAACCAAAATACAGAATTTAACGATGTAAACGTAGATTTCTGATAAAAAAAATCCAGAATTGCAAGACTTAAAGTCAGATCTGTGACGTGTAAACTTGTAAAAAGGTCATAATTCTGAGTTTAGAAGTAAGTATTGCAAGGGGGAAATAGACTTGTAAAATAAAACCTTGCAATTTACCTTTTTTATTTCCTTGGTTGAATCAAAAGTCCTTTTTTTCTCATTATTTGAATATTTTTTTTTATCCCATGCCAATCTATTGTGCTGTAATATATTTCTATTAAACCTGCCTTCAGTTGCACATACAAAGCAAACTGCATTTGGTTGCTGGAAATGTCATTCAGACATTCTCCTGGCTAGAATAACCTGCAATGTGAACCAGACCTTATGCTGATATTCAAAAGTCAAAATAGGGAAGTCGTGGACTAATGGTAGAGAGTCGGACTCATAATCGAAAGGTTGTGAGTTCGAGTCTTGATCCGGTGGGGGGTATGAATGTACAGCCCTCTCTCCACCCTCAATTCCACGACGAGGTGTCCTTCAGCAAGGCACTGAACCCCCAACTGCTCCCCGGGCGCCGCAGCATAAACGACTGCCCACTGCTCCGGGTGTGTGTTCACTACTGTGTGTGTGCACTTAGGATGGGTTAAATGTGGAGCACAAATTCCGAGTATGGGTCACCATACTTCACGTCACTTTAATTTGTTTACTATCTATTATCATTTCTAAAATTTACGATTCGTGTTTCTAGAAAAACAGTGATGATGACCTTAGCAAACAGCATCAATAATGACCAGTGCATTTCGAGATTCTCACACGTACCCGGCGTTCACTCTCTGTTGAAGTCTTCTGGAAGGCAGAGCGTCATCGGGCAGGGTGTTGTGAGGGAACTCAAGGACGCAGTTTACATTTGCATGAATCACTCTCAGATCAAAGGAGTCATTCGCTGAGCTCAAATATGATGGAATGTTTATTTCTGGGTCAGTGGGGGTGCTAATGAGAACGAGAGCACGAGCGAAGGCCTGAACAGCGGCTCTTGATTGGTTCGATTTGACAGCTGCTCACCGGGTAAGGACATTGACAATGACAGGCCGCCTGCGACCGGAGAGAGAGAGAGAGAGAGAGAGAGAGAGAGAGAGAGAGAGAGAGAGAGAGAGAGAGAGAGAGAGAGAGAGAGAGAGAGAGAGAGAGAGAGCAGAGTCATGTTTTATTTATGAGCTTGCTACCTTTCACACACAAAACTTTCTATGCAGAAAAAACTGTCATTTATTTACAGCAAAAAACACCAGAAATGTCAAGTTTACTGTCACTCTTCCCACCAAGAGAAAAGTGATCAAATATTCCCAAAATACGTGCTTGGCTATTTAATATGTGCTTGTAGTGTAAAAGTACTAATAGTCTAATGGTCTAATTTGATTCATGGTAGAATAAATTAGATTAAAAAAATATATTCTGCTCACTAAGGCTGTATTTATTTAAACAAATAAAACAAATGCAGTAAAAACAGTGATGTTGCGAAATATTATTGCAATTTAAAATAATGGTTTTCTATGTGAATATATTGTAAATTGTAGTTTATTCCTGAGTCATATCTGTATTTTTAGCATCATTATTCCAGTCTTCAGTGTCACGTGATCCTTCAGAAATCATTATCATATACTGATTTGCTAATTGTTTAACTAATTGCAATTAATATAATTTAAAACTACAATACATTTTCATTCAGTTACAAAAAATGCAATTAGGCTATATGTCATAAAGCATTACATTCAATATATTTGTAAAGTAGGCTACTGAATTTATACAATAAGTACTTTTATCAAGTATTTTGCATGTACTTAGCATTTCATGCAAAACATATGAGAATGAGTGACTGCAGACATTACTGCAAAATAATGCTATAAACAATTAACACATACTG
>JAPDDN010000238.1:0-30000 GCA_027422405.1 Ptychobarbus kaznakovi | reverse complement strand
TGAAATATGAAATATGGAGCACTGTTGCCATCTAGTGGAAGATGATTGGCGTGAACTGGAACTACAGCGTAACTGTACTAATTTAATAATAAGTACACAAGCTACTACAGAGTTGAACAAAGTGCATGTTGAATTTGTTTTATTTTAGCTGGATAGCTGGGAAATGTATGAGAATCCTTTGTAAACTGTAAATGCGTTATCTCCGCGTAGATCCGCGTTGGTCGGTTTGAGCCACCAGATGGCGCACGTGTCCGTATCAAACTCCCCGAGGCGTCTACAAATATTGCCTGACGGGTTAACCGCGTATTATTATTAAGAATTATAATAAATCATAATCTTGTGCTTGATAATTATCTCCATAAATGATCAATGTATTTATTCAGAGTTGAATTTCTACTGAGATTCATGGTACCTTTAAATACATTTTCTTTGAAGAGTTTAAGTTTGTTTTTTATTTTAAATTATAAGTTTGTTTTACTTTATAAGTTACTAACAGCTATGACAGACAACACGTGGGTCACAGTAAGTGAAGACGTGGTTTCCAGTCAGGCGCGCGTGGGTCAGACTCGTTGGGTCTTATGTAAGAGCGTGCGCGGCGGGCGGAGCGTCATTCAGCGGCGGCCGCGAGATGAAGACGTTATAATGACAGGAGCGATTCTAGTCTTATTTAACGTGTTAGCTAATGTCGTATCATGAGTTTTTATTGAGATAAAGTTTGATTTTAATCATAACCATCGACTCAGGAAGCGGAAGAGCGCGGAATATTGATCCGTGATCGGTTATTGATCATCATGCCCCCCATCGAGAATGACGCGGGTCGCGAGCAGATGCGATCGAAGATCAAAGAGCTGATCGAAGCTAATCACGTGCTGGTGTTCAGTAAGAGCTCCTGTCCCTTCTGCGTCAAGGTGAGTGAGAAACACTTCACATCTCCTCAAACACACACAGTTCTGTCGTGAAGAAGGAGGTTTGGGAAAGATCAGAGTCTTGTGTCTGGAGCAGCTGTGGTAACCTTAAGTGATCATTAGTCAGTCAGGGGAGTTGTTTTTAAACACTTTATTTTCAAATATTTTTTTGCTGTATTTGTTTGGATTTGTGTAGTTTCGTTGTGAAGTGCTTTGAGTTTTATAAGCACTAATTGAATTTATAAAGGCACTCTACAAGTTTTTATTGGTTACAATTAAATTGTATTTTGTGTATGATTATTTTTGCTATATTGTGTTTGCATTTGTTAAAAGTTGATAGTAAAAATGAAGCAATAAAAATTCTACAATTATAAAAAATTAAATAAACCCCGTAATTTCTCAATGTCAAGTTCATGTATTATTGATTTTATGCTTCAAGGGAATTGTTATGAATAGTGTGAAATATGGAGAAGTGTTGATTTGTGTGATCTGTTTAAGGTGAATCAGTTTGAGTTAAAACTAAGTCTAGCAGTGTGAGATATAATAGAGCCGCATTATTCAAGAAATTGTGTTCTTAAAGGGTTAAGTTTATGATGTAATCCAACACTGTCTATTTAGGTTAGTGTTAAAACCCAATGATCTCCAACCACCTGAATACTGGTTCCCTGAATCTGACTTCATCCTAAAAACTTTTCTCTTTTCTGTAAGCGCTCCCTGTCTAGCTTGTACTTATCTGAACAATGCTTTAAACTTGGTGTTATGATCTCTTTCTCTGTCTATTACTCTGTTTAAGATGAATGCGTTTAATATTTATTCATTAAGCAGATGCTTTTATCCTAAGCATCTGCTAAGTTAATAAATGTAAATGATAAACGCAGCATAAGTAATGAAGTAGGCAGAAATGAACTTTCACAATTAAATATTGACTCGTATGATAAAGCAATTGTTAGTATAAACAATATGATCCTGATCTATCATCGTGCGTCTGTAGACTTTAGTGAGTCTTTCTTCAGAGAAGCAAGTGTGTGTTGGAGTGCAATAATGACAGTGGTACATAGAAATACCCTTAAAGTTAATGAAGATTGTTTGTAATTGATAGATGTTATATTGTAGACTTTCAGATTAAGAATAATCTATAGTTATGTTAAACATTATAACTGTTTCTGTTCAGGTAGATGTGCTGGTTTGGTCTGTAGATCGTGACGGATGATGAGATCTTATAATTCTGATTGATTGTTTAAATTAAACCTATAAGCCAAAATTTTAATTTTTGGTATCTCGCGACCCATAGGTGGCGCTATTCTCAACTTTGGCATGGACCCTCAGATCATGGTGTTGATGAAGCGTACCAAGTTTCGTTTCGATTGATCAAAGTTTGGCCGAGATACAGCCTCTGAACCAATAAATGGGTCAACCTCGTTAAGTTCATAACAACATCATAACTTTTGAACAAAGATAAATAAAAAAATCAGTTTAGCGAGTTCTGTTCAGCTCTGTCCAAATATCATCTGAGCCAATTTTGGGAAGAATTGGATACATTTTCAAGGAGATTAGCAGCGAATAGGTAGATCCACTTTCTGAATAAACTAGTGATGGAAATTAAACCAGCAGGTTATGAATTATTAGAATAGAAAGTAGCTGTAGATAACAGCGTTCTGTCCACAGCTGGAATGATTTCACTTGTGAATAATGTGTCCTGGGTCTTGAATGGTTTGGACCACCTCACCTCATGCTCAGGTTGAAGTTAGGTTTGCACCGGTCACCTGAGTATTCATGCGGTTCATTAATGCACCTGAGCTAGTGCTGCCGCGTGTTTAAAACGCTGTGATGGATGTTTCTCTGCGCGAGTATCTCTTGTTGAAACACTAACGTGTGGTTTTCTGTACTTCCAGGTGAAGGAACTCTTTAAAGAGCTGAATGTCAAGTGTAATGCTTTAGAGCTGGACCTGATGGGTAAGAGCACAATAACTGTTTATCATTTTGCATATCAAATGGCTTTTATAGTTTTTGTACTTTTTGGAGTGAATTGAGATACATGGAGGAAGTGCCAGTTACTGCTTTTATATTCTTCAACTGATGGAAAAAATACAGATTAATGTCTGTTAATATTGTCTGAAATAGTGTTAAACACTTAATTAATACATTTTTAGGTAAAATAAGGTCTTAAATATCTTTCATTTCTAAAAAGTTATAGAATTTGTATCATATGTTAATATAAAAAATATTGTGTAATATAACTTGTTTGTTTGATGGTTTTTATTGTATTTGTTCTACTTCAGGGCTCTAGAGTGCGACCAATTTGGTCGCACATGCGACCTAATTTCTCAAGGGTGCGACTAACAAAAATTCTAGGTCGCACTGGTGCGTCCAGCCATTCGAGAGAAAAAAAAACAAAACAAGTCTCCGCGACTCTGAAAGTCTATCTGTTGTTCAACAAGACACATACATTAGACCCATATCGTGGTCTAAACCAATCAGAGATATTGAAGGGCGGACCCCCCTCTGATTGGCCGTGGTCCAGATATTCCTGTACATGTGTGTGCGTCTGAAAATGCGTGTGCTGCTGCAGTCAGACAGAGAGAGAGAGGTAAGTAATAAAGATGCGCACAGTGTTGCCAATTTCGCTAGATTTAGCGCCTTTTTAGACCCCCATAGCGACTTATTTAAAAAAAATAGTGACAAATCTAGCAACTTCTTGGACAAACTTTAGTGAGTCTCTGTGAGATTTGTTGTGGAACTGCCCCCCGCGGCGGCGCGAGATCAGCGCGCACGCGGCACGTTCTCTGCATCGGCTCTGTTCAGTGAACGTCTGAGAGGAGCTAAAGATATATTATTGCTTCTCTAAGTTTGCATGCACATATAGCTGAAATCACAGCACAGGAATTGTCTTGTCTTATATTGTGTATTATTTGATTTCATCAGCCAACGGCTCAGTAAAATTATAAATTATGATTTTTGTGCAGACTTGCTTATTGGAAGGGAGAGCTGGTTATGTATTCTTAAAGGGCTGTGTTTCAGTCACTATTTAATATTTATCCCGTTGACTGACAACAGAAACAGTAAAATATATAAAGTAAAACTGTTTTATTGAGAATTTGGCTACATTAAAATACAGTATGAGAACAGAGAGACAATTAGACAGAACAGTTTTTTTTATTTACTTTATTGTACTTTTAGTCATTTAGCAGACACTTTTATCCAAAACGACTTACAAATAAGAAAAAGTAACTAAAATTAAAAGTTAAAACTATAAATATTATATATACACATTTAAGAAGATAAAGCAATTAAATAAAAATGACAAATGCATACAACTACATTTCAAAACTAAACATTTAATTGAAAACAAAAAATAAAGCTAAAAACAATTCAAAATATTAATTCAAGAAAAGGTATGAGTATAATAATGATTCTTACATAACACGAAAGGCCCAAGTATACTTATTTTTTACATAGTAAGAATTGGTTATAAAAACTGTAAATACCTTATATATATATATATATATATATATTTAGTAGAGGTGGGCATAGATTAATTTTTTTAATCTAGATTAATTTTGAAATTAATCTAGATTAAAATGGCTCATTTGAATTCTGCCAAGGCATTCAGAATATGTGTGTACCAAATAATGACTAAAAGTAAGTCTTTGAGAACGGGTTTCTCAAGCCAGGTGGCGCATTAGACCAGGGGCTCATCTCCTGGTTTCCAAAATGCATCACAAACTTGAATCTCTTCCCGTCCCAATCCCACGAAAAAACTGGAGGAAAATCCCGTTCCACTCCCGGAAGAATGACTCCCATTCCCTCCCACTCCCGTTTTTTTTTTTTTTTTTTGCCTTTAACTGTCAATTACAGTAAAAATATAGTACAGATCACAGCGTGCCCACCTTATTAGTTGAATAAAAACCCAAAATGTCGTTTTTTGTTATTATATTGAACTGAAAGCCATCTTATTATGCACAGTGTTGCACAGATTAAATTTCATGTAAATCATCCATGCTAACACATGTCTTCTATTTTTTTTTTTTTGACATTTCACTCTCTATAGATATATTTTTCTATGTACTGTATTTTTAGATATATTCGAGTTTCGAAGTTTCTCGCTCAAGTTCACATGAGACCTAAAGCGCATCCTGTTTGCTTAAAAGCGCAACGTTTCGTTGTTATTCTGAGTGCACACAAATAAACGTAGAGTCTTTACAGATTCGAAAAGATGTATTAGGCTACTTTTATCTGTATGACCAAGAATGACGGAGATTTTAAGAGCAAGTGAGCGCACCAAAGCCTGTCCTGCAGCAAACGCGCTTCACACAAACACTTCAATAGCGCACATTTCTCTAGGTTAACATCATATTGAGCGGCCATGTAAAGTTGCTACTACATACATCTTTCAGATGAAAAGCCCATATTTGAGGTTGATGAATGATAGGTGAGCGTTTGGATGTCCTGCCCGATTGTATTACCACACAGACCAGCCGTTAACAATCTGTCCATCACGGACTGCGAGCCTCTAGTTCGAAGACTCGTTCTCGCCCCTACAGTGCAATTCGGCTAGGTATACATCCGCGCTAATGAATGAAAGTCAAATATCAGGGTGAAAGTCATCATAGCTTGCGTAGTATAGACCCAGCTCCCAACCCAACTTTGAGAATAGATTAACGGCGATATTTTTTTTTATCGCCGATAAGAGTCTCACGTTAACGCAGCACGTTAACGCCGATAACGGCCCACCCCACCACTAATATTTAGTGAAATTATTTGGTAGACTTTGGATTTTTTTTATAGGTTTAAGGGGGGGGGGGGGGGTGGTTTGAGAAGCACTGCACTAGAGCATCCCTTCACTCAGAAACAGTGGAAGATCTGATAAGAATCAGTGTAGAGGGATCAAGTCTGGAAGATGTTTAGCCAAGGACAAAGATCAAGAAGGCCAAACTAGAGGAGTTGGCCATCCGAGGGGCATGTGACTGCAATGAAGGATAGTCAATAAGTCATTGAGCCATGAGATGTTCAGTTTGACGCCCTTAAAACACTTAATTTAGATTTTCTTTTTATTTCATTTATCTTGAGCTGTTTTAAGTTTAAATATAAGCTCAGTGAAGCACTTTAAGCACCAACACTTTTTCAGTAAGTTACCTTTCTTGTAGAATTGTGCTTCAAATCGTTTACTAGTCAATTTTGCCTATATACAAATTTGGGTGCACCTAACTTTTGTGCTGGTGCACCTAAGAAAAAAGTTAGGCGCACCAGTGCAACCAGTGCAAAAAGTTAGTCTAGAGCCCTGTACTTGTATTATTTTGTTTTATATATATATTATATATAGTTTTGCCGTGAAAATAGCCTAAAATGCTGACATGGCATTACATTAGGGATGGGCATTTTAAGCAAAAGTAATATTCGATAATCGCTGGGTATTATTCGATTACTATTCGAAAATCGCACCCCTCCCGCGCGTGCACCGACCCCACACACACACACACACCACACACACACACACACATACACACACACACAGAGAGAGAGAGGGGGCGAGAGACCAGGCTTTCAATCTGTATGAAACTGTTTAATTATTTAGAGAATAGTCTATCTTAACCCAAGAAAAGTGAATGGTGTAAAGTATGAGTGCTGAAACATATTAATATAACATAACCTAAGGATGGCATTATTAACAGAACAGTCCGTCGATTATCAACTGCTCATAAGGCTAGGACATTTCTATTTAAAAATGAGCATGAATATTCATATTATTAAAAGAAAATCTTAAATCTGATTAATGCATCAATGAATATTAGGCGTAAAAACATATTGCGCGCTTAAAAAATATCATTCTTTTAAAACATATTACGCGCTTAAAACATATTGTGAACCGCGTGAATGACGGCAATTATTATGTGAACATTAATTTTAACGTCTGTCTTCAAAACAATAACCTATTTCATATATATTAAATGAACATGTTCACGTGCTCGGGAAGAAGACGGGAGTGTTGTTCACAACTAGTTCGGTGAACTTTGAATTGAAACAAGGGAACGAATATAGAGCCCTGCAGCTTCTCAGAATTCTCCGCCTGAGTCTATACCCGTGTCTCTCTATCTCTCTCTAGCTGAGCCATTTAAATAGTTCAGTTTTGGTTTTTAATAGCAAATTGGTCATTATTTTGTTTCCTTTCTTTATTAATTTAATTTAGAAATATGATTGGAACATTTTATTTTTGTTAAATTCAAGTTTTTGTTTTTTAAATACCAAGCGGCCAGCGAGTAGAGTTTGATCAGTTTATCCTTCTCAAATAAATAACTAAATAAATAAGATTAACGCCATACTATTTTAAGAATAAAGTAAAAATTACGATCATAAAATCATGTTACATTGCCTGAAGTTAAAGTTAAAATTACACTGTGTATACTCTGCCCAAAAAATTATATAATAAGTGTGGCATCCAACCTGTCATCTTCACTTTTAACACGAAACACAACACAAATATTTTGCTATAAATATAATATATCAACCAGTGGAATATTACGTTATTATTTCAGCAAAAAAAATAATAATTTGAATGCAGGGAGCTCGTCACGGCTTCATTAATGGGAAAACAGGAGGACGTGAAGGCGGGCAGAGAAGCACACTGTGGAGTGCATCGTTTTGTTAACTTTGGTTTATTATTTTGAGTTGTTTGGGATGCTGTAACAAACGGAGGCCCTCTCGCAATATATTGCTTAACAGGTCAATTGTTCACGCAATCAGGCTGCACGTATCAGAAGTTCTGTTCTCCGGCGTGTTAGCGTTCACAATGTGTGCCGCGCCCGAGTGCCGACAGTGCAGTTTGTGCAGTGCAGTTTGCAAGCACGGAACAGAAGATGCTCTAAAATAAAACAAACAAATATCCTGTTGATCTGTACTCCAGTATATAAATTCAATATAGATGAATATTGCTAAAGTTACTTGCCAAGAGAGGTAGTTTTGACATACTTCATGTATTTGCCCGTTCAGGCGGCTCGCGAGTGTCAGAGACGCGGCTGTCGGTGCTCGCGCTGTTCACACAGAACAGAACACAGCGCAGCGCAGCGCGCATGTACTGAAAGGAGTTTTCTTTCGCGCCAAAATGCTTTTTAATTGCTTACATTTGTAAACAAACAAGGCTTAAAAACGCATGCAAATCATACAATTTAGTGACCACCTGCAGTGGCCCGATCTGGCAAGTGACAAATCCGAGCGTCCTTCACGCCATCGGACAGTCTTTATTGTCAAGCCCTGGTACACCTTTAGAAAATAATCGCACAACCTAATCGATATTCTATAATTAAATCCAATATTCGAAAATCGTGACCCATCCCTACATTACATAACAATATACTACTTCTACTATCTTTAATTTCTATTTTAAATTACTCAAGATTAAAAAAATAAACCCAAGTATGATTTTCACCATCTAAATAGTCAGAGAAGCTGGTGTGGTATTAATAAAGAAATATATATTTTGAAGTGTTTATTTTTTTCTAAAAGTAAAGTTTTAGCATTTTAAAGGGAAAAACAAAGTTGAGTGGTCTCAGGCTTTGCACTCTATTGTGGTTTAATTTCATCAGGACAGTTTATCTTCAACAAGTGGGCCAAATTATAAAACTGGTGAGGTTATTAGAGTCTAAATATTTTATCAGTGATGGTTATAGACACCAGTTCTGAGATTACAGTATACTATCTGTTGACTACATAAGTACACAAACCAAATGTTTACTACATTTGTTTTGCTGAACATGCAATTGCATAACATGCGTTTTTAGATGAAGTTCTTCCTGATATGCAAGATTACCGATTATGCATGTTCTCTGCATGTGTTTCACTTCAGCTAATATTATGTAATGTTCATGTTTAAGATCATTGAACTTTTGCCTCTTCATTGACAGTTGAAGTGCTCTTGCATGTGTTCTCTGAACATTGTGCTGGATCTCTTAAGTTAATGTTTAAGTGTTGGCCGTGACGTACGACCTGCTGAGTCACTGCAGTGTTACTAATGTCTGAAAATCATCTTCCTCGTTCACTCATCCGTACCCTCCTCCATGTCTCATTCACGTCTCATGCTCCCTTTATCTCTCTGTCCATGCACAGCTGTTCATCTCATGTTCGTAGTATGACCCTGATAATGGGTTCTCTGGCGATCAGCTCTAAATCTGATTAGCTGCTGTGTTTTTTCCTCTGTGTTTGGAGCCAAACATCGCTTCCAGAAGCAGGCAGGCCGTGGCAGATCCGAACCTGATTGGATTATTGGAGAGCTGCCCGTGTGGTGTAGATGTGAAACATGAGCGGTGAGATCCTGACTGATCATGTCTGATGTGTTTCAGAGGACGGAACCAACTACCAGGACTTGCTGCATGAGATGACGGGGCAGAAAACCGTCCCCAGCGTCTTCATCAACAAGAAACACATCGGAGGCTGTGACAACACCATGAAGGTACTGATGTTCCTGCCTGATCTCTGCATGCGTAAGACACTGATTCTAGCTGAGTCTCACTGGCCAGACTTTGGCATGAACGTGATAAATCCCAGCCATTATGAAAACACTCAAAGCCCACCGGTGTACAGCAGCTCTGTGGGAAAGACGTTTGGTAATCGAGCTTAATAATGCTCAAGCACCTCTTCACCGTTCCTCGTATCGGCATCGTTTTATGCTCCTGCTAATGATTGGTTTGTTGTCGTGGTACAGGCACACAAAGATGGCGTCCTGCAGAAGCTGTTGGGTGAAGGCAGTGAGGCGTATGAATATGATCTCATCGTCATTGGCGGTGGTTCTGGCGGTCTGGCCTGCTCAAAGGTGAGTTAAATTACACCGAGATCCTTCATTTATAATGCTGTTTAAATACTGAATGTGTGTGCAGGGCGAATTTAGGTCAGTCCAGACACTGTCGTCTGAGTTTCAAGTTGCATGCTTGATGAATCCTGTTTTAGGTCTTGGTGTTAGCATTTTTAATATATATATTTGCTTCTGACATGCAAGTTAAACTTATTTAAGGCACAGTTTTACACCAACACAATTTTTTCTCTATGCTATACCTAGTATTAAGCTACAGTATTATTATTTATTTTTTAATACAATTGATGTGTATATTTTATACTCTATTTATACACTATTTTTTAATAGTCCATTTGTATGAATTTCATTTTGTATTAATACTACAGATTTAAGTTAATTTATGTACTCAACATAAGTTTTATTTACCAAATAATAAATTTGGGTTTTATGGGTCATTGTTCAAGGACATTGATTCATGATCAAAATAAACATTTTAATGATCAACAGAATAATAAACACCTATTTTAATAACACACTTTAGGAAATCTAAATGTCAAAGTGAAGAATGTGAACAGTGCACAGTATTAACTTTATATCTTGCCAGCAAAATCATCAGAAACATAAATACTTGTATTGATAAAACCACTTACACAAACTCTATAGGAGCGCATGAGCAGTTCTGTGGGTCTTGCACATGAATCTGATTTTAACTCCTCTCTTTCTGCCCAAACAGCAAGCAGCCGCCTTGGGGAAGAAGGTCATGGTTCTGGATTATGTTGTACCCACACCGAAGGGCACAAGCTGGGGTAAGAAAACCAGAATCAAAAGCATGCAGGTTTAATCAAATATGACATGTAATAAGATGTCTCTGTCCAGGTCTGGGCGGCACGTGTGTGAACGTGGGCTGTATTCCCAAGAAGCTGATGCATCAAACGGCCCTGCTGGCCACAGCCTTGGAGGACGCACGCAAGTTCGGCTGGGAGTTCTCTGCTCCGGGTGAGTCGTATATTCAACACGGCTGGAAATATGAAGCTGTACAAGTCCGGCTCTGGAGTTAGTCCTGCTCCGGGTGAGTGCGTATATTCTAACCCCGGATCAAGGAAATATGACCTGAGCATGCCAAAGAAATTCTGGCACATCACTGTAGTGTAGTTGCTCTAACCCTGATCAACACACACTGATGCATGCTAAAGATCATGAACATCAGCATGAGTAGGTCAGTGAGATCAATAACACAGCTGAAATTCTGCAGCAGATAAGATCATCCTTGAGGTAGGAGTTGATCAGGCTAAACTGTGACAGGGTATTGGCCCTTCAAACTGACTCTGATGATACCCTGGATACATGGTAGATGAATAAACTGACTCTATGATATGGATTGCAGATAAGAATTGCATTCCAGTGAGAATGCATTCTAGATAAGAAGAAGCACATGGTACACGTGATAAAGTTTATGATATGGATTGCAGATAAGATTGCAATGTCTAGATGGTGAGTTTGAGCCGTATAAGGCTTGAAGTTATGATGCAATTTTGTGATTTCTGATATGAAGACATGTTTCAGATTGAGTTCCTCTTTCTTTGAAAGCGCTTCGGTATATTTTTATTAATTCTGTGAATGCAACCTTGTGAATATATTTCTTGAAATGGTTAATAAAACTGTTATACGAGTCCTCGTTTCTATCCGTAATTGAAAGAATTGTTAATGTGATATTTTGACACCAGAAATCTTCCTAATTAAGACACAGGACAAGTGATCATTGCAACATTCAGTGTGTTGCAAAGTTTTGCTTTCACAAGCTTCCCTTAAATGTCTTAATGTGAATTTGTCTGTCTCCTGTTTTAATTGACGTTCTCATCAAATATTGTCTTTTTATTAAAGTGACTCACAACTGGGAGACGATGAGGACCGCGGTGAATGACTACATCGGTTCACTGAACTGGGGCTACAGAGTGTCCCTACGAGACAAAAACGTCAATTACGTCAACGCCTACGCTGAGTTTGTGGAGCCGCACAAGATCAAGGCAAGCGTGTTCTGACACAACAAGCCACATGTGCTGCAGTCGACGCCCAACATGTATTGAGAAGGCAGAGCTAGTGTCACAGCTAAAATGAACCACTTCAGGTTCAGATACAATGTGAACGCAAAGAGAACCTGGTTCTTTTCCACTAAGGGAGTTTGAGTTGAGATTAATTAACTGTAAAGCGTAATTAATTACTACTTTTGGCAGCAGAATATGGGGAAAACATGCCTTAATGTCACAAGGCATTGCTTGGAATAGGAGAGCTACGGTTTCTTGTAACTTAATCTTAATGGCACCAGTATGAAATGCTAAAAGGTGCATTCCAGTCACGATCTGCCCTCGTCTCACCTTTTTGTTTCCTCTTCCCAACAGGCCACAAACAAGCGTGGAAAAGAGATGTTCTACAGCGCAGCTAAGTTTGTCCTGGCGACAGGAGAGAGACCTCGTTATCTGGGCATCCCTGGAGACAAAGAGTACTGCATCACCAGGTGAGATAAGACCACAGTAAACTCCCTCTGAAGGGCCGCTTAATCGCAGCTGGACCTCAGGGGGTCGTTACCGGTTTATTTACAGGATTTATTAAAGCTGATTCATTCTCAGTCACTAAGGGAAGGAAAGCTTTCACTGCATGACGTGTGGAATAAGAGGAGGACGTGTGATATGAATAAGAGGAGTTACTTATTTTTAAATAATATACTTGATTTCTAATTTAGGCTTCTGTAGCTCTGATTATTTGTGATATGAACGGCATCTGATTTGTGTGTCCCATGATGCTCTATCATTTTACTGGAAAATGATCTGTGTATATGATATGCTTCCATCACATTGTATTTATTATATTACATCTTATGAGGAAGTGGCAGAAACGTAGGAAAGCTGGAATGCGTGGCTTTTTCTGTGTCTCAAAACTCAGAGGTGTGTAGACCTGCAGTATATTGTCATTTTCCGCTCAACTTGCTCTTTGCAACAACACAGCCTTGTTTCTGGCTTTCTGTAAACGACGTCTGGCTTGTTTACGTGGCGTGAGAAAGTAGGCAGAAAGCTGTGCAAAATCCGATCTGAGCAGTCAGACTGAAACAGATTTCCAGAAATGTGATTTGAATAGGGTCTGTTTACACCTGGTCACTTATTAGTGGTCAGATATTGATCAGAGTTGTTAAATTATTAATTTACACTTGTCCAGTTATGTCTGGAATCCGCCCAGACCACCTCCTGAAGGGGTTGAAGCGACTGGATTTAATTCCTCTTCAAAAGTGTTTCAGAGGACATTTACACCTGGTCATTTACAATGGGATGGCTGTGTGATCAGAGAAAACCCATGAACCGAACCGGTGTAAATGACTTCAAATTATACTATGAATGTAGCTTGTAAACGGGCTTGTAAAAATCATATTGCATGTTTTTTGTGTCTTTGTTCTTACTTGCTAATTATTATCAGATTCCAATCAGAGATGCACAAAAATCAGATTTGAGGTCATGGTAATGTAAAATAGAGTTTGTCCCTTGACGATACAAGCCTTCACTGAATGCATGTGTGGTGTTTCATGACTCGCGTCTGAGATTTCCTTATGGTTCATTCATCTATTATCTGATGAGGAAGTTTGGCAAGACTCGCGCCTCTGCGGTTTCAGTATATTGACTTTTCTCTTTGGCAGCGTTTATGAGCTTGAACTGAATGTGTCTGAACTTTTGTCTACATTCAGGAAACGTGATCCGTCTGTGTTGTGTCCTCACTGGTTTTGTCTGTTATTCGCAGTGATGACCTGTTCTCGTTGCCCTACTGTCCCGGGAAGACTCTCGTCATCGGAGCGTCGTATGTGGCTCTGGAGTGCGGGGGTTTTCTGGCCGGTTTGGGGCTGGATGTGACCGTCATGGTTCGCTCCATTCTGCTGCGAGGATTCGATCAGGACATGGCCAACCGTGCAGGAGATTACATGGAGACACACGGGGTCAAATTCCTCAGAAAGTTTGTTCCTACCGAGGTTGGTGCGTGCGTGCTGTTAAACATTACTGAAATCTGAAATGATGCTTTATCTATGGCAGCTGCGGTTATGATCATGGCCTCTTTACTCGCATTACGTCGCTCATTTGTTTCTTCTACAGATCGAGCAGCTTGAAGCTGGAACTCCAGGCCGACTTAAAGTGACGGCCAAATCAACCGAGAGCGACGAAATCATTGAAGGAGAGTACAATACAGTGAGTATCATGTCTGTGTGGACAAGAAGGGGAATTCCTTTCAGATATCATTGAAGTACATCAGGTTTATCTTGTCTGCTATGTTTCAAAACTGGTGAGCTGTCATCCCTAACTCTACATGAGCATCTCCTAAGACATGCTTTCAGATGACCTGAAACCTCATAGCTGACCTGATCTGGAGCAATACATACTGAAAACAACTGCGTACAAATATAGCTCTTCAAGGGAAACACAGGAGACTATAGACTCATGAAAATACATAGCATGCACAAATATTGAGGGAAACAATAAATGATAAATGTATGCATACACACAAAACCCTGTTCAAAGGTTTAGGATAGGTCAAATGTTTTTAAATAAATTTTCTGTTCACCAAGGCTGCATTTTATTTAAAAAAGCAGTAAAATTTTAATATTGTGAGTTATTTTAAATGTGTTTACAATAATATATTGTAAGATGTAATTTATTCAAAGCTGTATTTTCAGCATCATAACTCCAGTCTTCAGTGTCACATGATCTTCAGAAATCATTAATTTGCTGTTCAAACATTTCTGATTATCAATATTGAAAACAGTGTAAAAGAATATAATTTATTTGAAATAGAAATCCTTTGTAACATCGTAAGCATCTTTACTGTCAATTATGAACAATTTAATGTGTTCTTTATGAATAAGTAATTTTTATGTTTTTGGCTTGATTATGACAAATCATAAGTGTATTTTAAAATTGTGTTTACAACAATTATCACAGTTTACTTTGAAGATGTTTGAAGCAACCGCATGCCATATTTTTAGATGAAAAAAATGCTGAAAACGCTAACTGAAAAACTTATATTGCTTTTCTATAGTCGCCTATAAGCCTCAAATGTGAACTATTCATTGGATTGGTTTTTTTCTTTAAATAAAAATATGCATGGAATTATAATGCTATACTAAAATAAAAAATTTACAGTTAGACTGCGGTTTAATGTGGATGAACTTCAGGTTTTGTTGATGTGATTTCTGTGGGTGTTTGATTCATGTTATCAATGCTTTGCTCATTTTTTAGCTGTTTCTTTTGTAACTCTGGTGCTTCTGTGGTAATCCGCATGGTCACATTTCTAATGTTTGCTGTGTCTCAGGTGTTGATCGCAGTGGGTCGTGACGCCTGTACGGGAAAGATCGGTCTGGACCAGGCTGGAGTTGAAGTCAATGCCAAGTATGTCTCTATCATTTGAATAGTTTATTTTGGTCGTCTGTTCTCTCAGTCCCTCCCACATCCCATAACCAAGTCCTTGTTGTCATGGTATCTCTTGAGAGGGCGGGGTAAGAGGCGGGTTCTGGTATGTCACGGTGATTCAGCAGTTATTGACTGGGACACATGCGCTGTGTTTATAGAGCACACCGGGTCAGGAAGGATTCAGATACATGTCTCCATTCAGTAGTGTGGGATGATTAATATTAATTCACACATACACTGAAGTGAGAAGTGTGTGTGGTTTGGAGAGTCTCAGAGATTAGTGCAGCACAGCGGTTTAGATCCGTTCTCAAGCAGGATCATGTGACTCCATATGACCCGCACGCATATGGGAGTGATAAACGCTCTTTTATGGTTCCTCTTCTGTATGAGCATTTAGAGATTTATGATTTGAAATGCTGACTTAGTTGCTCATGCAGTTTAGTAATGCACAAAATGTGTCTGTACATTGAAAGGTCATTGTGCGTTAGATTGCTGAAGTTGATGATTTAATGTGGTTTTTATGACCAAGCATTTTTTTTATTAATGCTTTTCTGCAGCAATCTCGTGAAGTTTTATTTGTGCTTTAGACAAACTCATGGCTTAAAGGTGCATGTGTTAAAATGTAGGTATCAAAACATTTAGGGGCACAATGACGGTACAGGTTTTTAAAAGTTTGTTTCAAACTATATTACATAATTATGTAATTATATTACATATCTTACACTGTTAGAAATGACAAACATGTTACTAATACTTAAAATGGAGAAACATAAATAAAAATTAAGCTAACTGAGAATTATGCTATAAAAAATGAATTGCAGTTATGCTTTATTTATTATGCTATAATTCTAAAATTAACACTGGCTTGTCTACCATTTGTTGGTCTTAATTTCAACATTTTACTAATACTTTTTAAAATCAGAAGGTCCATCAAAAATCAAACGGTCACAATGACAGTACAGTAGTTTTTTTTTTCAAACTGTATTTAATAATTATGTAATTATAGGCCTACCTTAAACTGTATAAACCGTACACAAACACATCACACATGGATGGATATATAACACAACATACTTGTTAGCTTTTTTAATTAAAAACTATTTCAGTTTGTCCATCGCCAAATGTAAGACCTATTAAAGAGATAGTTAAATCATGTTTAAGACTTTTGATCTGAATTTTCATGAAACAAGTATTTTCATTTGTACACAAGCTCATAAATACATCTTACTGTATATTTTAGTTCATGCATATGTTTTAGGTCACAAATGACTAAAATGCTGTTGTACAGTTGCAAGCATTTCACTCATTGACATGGACGCTCAAATTAATTAATTAACCTCAAAACTAAAGTTTTGATGCTTTGAGGAAAAAATGGTAGATTATGATCCTGCTGCTCACAATAATGACACGGATGTAAACTGATTTAATCAAGCGTCAGACCAAATGTGAAATGGACTTTTAATGGCAGTCCTTCATAGGGCTGGGTGATATATCGCATGCGCGTCTCGTCAGTAAAGCCGGTTCTGTGATTGGCAATAAATCTCCATCACCTGTTTTCTAATGGAGCGGCATTTAATACACAGACAAGCTACGATTCATCTGCTATTCTGAGCGTAAATTGCGAAGCTTGTTGCAGTGTTAATTTTGACGGGCATTTTTTATTTAGACTTAGTCTTTATCATGAAATGAAAATACTTAAGTCTTCGTCACATTTTAATCATTGGAGTCTTTCATAGTTTTAGTCGACGAAGTCATTGCATTTTAGTCAAACTGCAGTTACTAACATTTATTTTGGTAGCTATTTAATATGTAGTATACAAACAAAAATAGTCATCAATTCTTCTCTCTTTAGACAAATCAATTAAACTTATGAGAAATTTGAATCAAGGATTGAATTAGGAAAAACTGGAATAAATGTTCATTTTTTGGTAGAGATACAAATTAAACTCATGTTTCAGATATAGTAGGTTTACTTAAGTATACATTTATTTAACATCTTTTGTTGGTTAACATTGATGAAACAGATAATTAGGAACGCTGTCTCTTTAAGACGGAAGGTACACATGTAATACTGACACGCACTCAGTGTTCACCCACCTGTTATACGCTCACTTAAGCCATAACTGACTGTATTTACGTGAGAAGCTCTACACTATAGACCGTTGGACTGCTGTGTGTGTATTTGAGCGCTGATCGTGCGCTGTATGAGAACTGAAGAAGTGTAGCGTGCACGAGAGAGAGCACTTCTATCAGCGCTATCCCGCCTTCTCGGACTTTAAGTTAATTGACAACGAATTGTGACTCCCGGGGAAAACGGGACATCTGGTCACCCAGTCCCTAACCCTTCGGGTGCTAACCATTAGGCCACGACTCTTTGTTGCTCTACCAATGCTAACATTGAGTCCTTTTCTGATCCTCCGTCCAGGAACGGGAAGATCCCAGTGAACGATGAGGAGCAGACCAACGTTCCTCACATCTATGCCATTGGAGACATCCTGGAGGGGAAGTGGGAGCTCACGCCGGTGGCCATTCAGGCCGGGAAACTTCTGGCTCGCCGACTGTTCGCTGGAGCATCTCTGAAGGTCTGACATGGTCACAACCGTTCCTGTTATAAACATTAGATGAATCTCTGTAAGTAGCGGTTGGTTTTCGGTGATCTCACCAGTTCCTGTGTGGTTTCAGTGCGATTATGTGAACGTTCCCACCACGGTCTTCACTCCTATGGAGTACGGCAGCTGTGGTTACCCAGAGGAGAAGGCCCTCGAGATCTACGGACAGGAGAACCTGGAGGTGCGTGTTTGCAAACAGACGTCAGACTGGAAATATTAATGAGCTGTGCTGATAATGACTGCGGTTTTAATGAAGAGCCGGTCTTATGTCTGTGTGCAGATCTATCACAGTCTGTTCTGGCCTCTGGAGTTCACCGTTCCCAGCCGGGACAACAACAAGTGCTACGCCAAGATCATCTGCAATAAACTTGACCACGTAAGACATGCTTAACTGTCCCTATGTGAATGTGGTTTGGTTAACATTACGATTCCAAGTCATGATTAGACACTGAACTGTGTTTGAGTCACTTTACAATAAGGTTTAATTAATTAACAATGAACACCAGTGTTGCTTCTTCCAGTGTTATTATCATTAACTAAAGCTATTATTGTTTCAGTAATCTAAATATATGGTGGAAAAATGTAATTAGGTTGAAGTACTGGAATTACTTTAATTTAGAAAAGCTAAATAGAAATATGAAAACCTAATAAAAAAATGATGAACACAGTTATTGAAACTTAAAATGGAGAAATAAAAATAATGCTGTAATTATCCACACAAAACCCCACTGGCTTCAATACCATTTGTTGATCTTAATTTCAACATTTTACTAATGCATTTTAAAAATCAAATGTTGCATCTTGACACTAAACAATGAACAATTGCATTTTTAAAACAACCTTGACAGATTCATGAATTGTAAAAAAAAAAAAAAAAAGTTTAACTTAAATTTGTACTTTTTTATTTAAATTTCGTACATGCTTAAATTGTCAAATTATATTTGTCAATCAATTAATATTGATGTATCTGTAAATGAGTAATATTCAAAACTCTTTCTTAAACTTGGTTTCCACCTTCACCCCCCCCCCCCCCAGCCAGTAAATCACATGTTAATTTCTAAGAGGCAGTGACTGATTTGCTTTAAGATCTGTGTTGTATGAATGGTTTGTGTTTGATTGCTATCATTACTGTGAGAGTATGACCTGCTGCTGTCGTCTCTGCAGGAACGTGTGATTGGCTTCCACTATCTGGGTCCGAACGCCGGCGAGGTCACTCAGGGCTTCGGAGCCGCCATGAAATGTGGAGTGACCAAAGATCAGCTGGACAACACCATCGGGATCCACCCTACCTGTGCGGAGGTGCGTTCCTGTGACCTACTGCTTCATTGTGCATCACTGACATGTCATGTTCTTAGTCTTTTGAGTATAACATGCTCTTCCCTTTATTTTTCTCCAGATATTCACCACCATGGAGGTCACCAAGAGCTCCGGCGGAGACATCACTCAGTTCGGCTGCTGAGGTTAAACCCTGCTCGTTTAACAGGCTGTCAAGACTAGTTTAAACTAGTGATGCATCCCTCTCTTCACATAAACACACTCGAGTCTCTTTAATTAATCTCAGGTCAATTAAAACAAACATCAGACGTCGTAACATCATGATCCGTCCTGCTCTTAAGGCTTTTGTGTCTCGCTGTTGTTCCCCATGTACGTCACCCTTAAGGGTGTATTGTGGGCGGAGTCTGGGAGCAGCAATAAGACACGCCCTTCAGAGGCGGAGCTTTGCTTGCCTAGAGACCAATGAGTGGGAGAGGAGGTGATGATTGACAGCCTGTTAGACAGCGGGGTTACTCTGCTTTAACTGATTGTCCGAGTCAGAAATGCTCCAGAGGTGTCTGCTTTACTTTTCTCTCTTACACCTTATAAACTCGTGCATTCGCGTTTGGAGCTCTGTGACGTTTTAACCTTTAACCCACGTTCAGTGGCGGGTTACGACTGATGTTTTCTGCTCTTGGACTTTAAATAGATGAACACTGATCTTTGGCCTTCGGAGGGCCGCATACGTTCCTTTTAGTTGTAGGAGTCTATTTTTCTATATTTAATAGTGGTTTGTCATCCGTTGCTCGGCAGAGCGTCATTCTTTTCTGATTGAGCTGTCGAGTAACTGAGACGGGATCGAAGCACAAACCAAACGCAGCATGTAGATGCTTCCTCAAAGTATTTAAACTAACGGCGTGACCGCAAACTCGTCAGAGCACTTAGAAATATCAATCAAATGTGTATGTTCATATTTGTATAAATATATCACTGGACTGCATTACCTGTATCTGCACGGAGGTTTCATTCAGTTATAAATGCACGTCTGTTTGACTCGCTCTCTGGATTATTTTGTCCTTTTCGTCTCGTATCATTCACTCTTTGCTTTCTAAGGATTGTGTTTCAGGCTCCTGATGAATGTACAATATTTCCATAGTATCTCTGTTCATGAACTTTAATAAAACGATGTACACAACTTGAGTTTATCACAGGTTTAATTGCAGTAAATTATCTTAGATGTGTGTTAATCAATGCTATATAAACCTTGAAACTTTAATATCATAAATTGTGTGCATTTTTTCAATGCTTTTATACATTGTTTTATTTTAGTTTAGTGCTTCGTCAATATAATTAGAAGTTTATAACTATAACATTAATATTTTCTGCTGCTTGGTTGGAAAAGCAGTTCAGTAATAATTCATTTAAAGCAGGTGGTGGTGGGGGGGGATTTAAAAGGAGCCCAATGCATATCTATTGTCCAGAATATGATCTACTTTTTGCATATTTCATATTGATTATTGCATTGCTGATGTGTCCAGGGTTATTATTAATCAGGAACATTTAAAAGCAGTTTGGAGAAGTTTTACTGAAATAAAACTAGGTAAAATTTAAATTTGTGCCTAATACCATTTAATCCATGCAAGTCAGCTCAAAAAACGTCTTAATTTAATTTGAAGAACCATTTTATTTGTGGCTTTTGTCAGAGCTGTAAATTGCAGTTACCTTCTCAGTAAATGACACACTGCAGCGTTTAAGATCTATTTAGATGATTGGATTATGAATGAGATAAAGCTAGTCCAGAAACACTGGCAGTAATGCATCTGGAAACGCTTCTTTCCTCTAACAGGAATCGGCCGTTGTGTACAGAACAGGGTTAGGTCTCTTCAACAGCAGCATGGCCACTCTCTCTTGATTCAGTGCACGCATCAGACTACATCTACATTCAGTTCAGACAGCTCGTCCTTTGATGATCCTGGATGAATATTCACATGCATGCAGTGATTTATAAAACCCTCAATTCCTGGACAGCACACCTGTTCCTGTGAAGCGCAGTGCATTCATCTGAGACAAAGAGCGCCGGAGACCTGAGAAATGATGATAAACGCCTCGTTTCATTCAGAGAGAGAGAATAATCACAGGCACCTGAGCAGACGTGTGTGTTTCTGATGATAGAGCTACAGGTGTCTCATTCTGTTTGATTTCATATAGTGCTGCTCTACTTCATTAAATCCAGCCGGCTCGTGTTTTCTTTAAAAATACATATTCTGTATAATTAGTTTAAAATGTATTGGTTTCTATACTGTATTTGTAAAGTCTAAAGAAGCAACCTCGTATCATCTTTGGTTGACTCGTTTGTCTTAAAGAACCGTCATTCAGCAAGAATAACCTTCTCTGTTGGACTGCAGTGATCTGATGAATCCAGGACACAGTAGAGCTGATTGATAGAGAAACCCGTATAGAACGATGTAAAATATGTCATTCATGTGAGTTATTAAGCATTGTGATTCTGAGATGACCTTTTTTATCTTATCCATGATCTCTTGGTCATGGACAGAAAAGGTTGATCTGGAATTGTTTGAATTTTAAGCTCTTCAGAATGAGAACAAATTGATTTAGTCATGGGACAAAGTTAGAATGTGGCAAATCTATTAAAACACACACGTGCGCGCACACACAGACAGACAGACACACACACACACAGACAGACAGACAGACACAGACAGACAGACATACACACAGAGACACACACAGACGACAGCACACACGTACAGACAGACACACCGTACACACACCCACACACACACACAGACAAGACAGACACACTACACAGAACACACACACACACACACACACCACACACAGAGACACAGACAGAATGTGGGCAAATCTATTAAAACACATGTGCGCACACACACACACACACACACAAGACACACACCACACCAACAGACAGACAGGCACGCACGCACACAGACACACACACACACACACACACACAGAGACAGACACACACACACAGAGACAGACAGACACACACACACACACACACACACACACACACACAGAGAGACACAGACAGACAGACACACACACACACACACAGACACGACACACACAGAACACACACACACCACCACACACACACAGACAGACAGACACACAACACAGAAACCACTAGACAGACACACACACACACACACATTTTGACTGTCATCATGTGACTCTGTACAGATGGTCAGGTTTTCTGTTGGTGAATAGAAGATGAATGCGTCTAGATTAGTGGTGTCAGGCTTGTATATGATACTGTTAACACTGTACTTGTGAAATAAAGTGATTAATCAGTGAGTCATTTTCCTGACATCATGATCCATTATCAACATGTTTCTGAGAAACCTCATAAACTGAGTGATCAATACACACACGCTCACAGTGAGTTTGCAGTTTCATTCACTTAAACTTATAAGCCTTAGTATTAAATTCACATCCTGGTTTAATAATGGATTGGGAAAAAATAGAGATGTAAACTATAGGATACATTAGGATTAAAAAAGACTTTTAGCAAGCTGTATCTATAATAAAGATATAAAAGATAACCATCTCACACATTTATCGATGTATTAACTGTGCATTCAAAATGTAATCTTTAGGATACATTTCATATCTTCCTATTAGTAAGGTTATTTTAATTAATATTATTGAAATATTAAGGACGTTGTTCATTGTGTTCGCACCAGGACACGGATTACACATGAACTCATCTGAAGATTTATTAATATTTCTCAAGCACCAGGAAAGAAAAGAAGTTCCTCTTCAGCAAAACAAACACAGAAACTGAGTGAGTCAGTAAATCAATCCTCAGCAGTGATGCACCGGAGCCTCCTGCTGACCAGCAGCGCTATTACACACATACATCGTTTTTATTATTATTATTTATTTCGTGGTTTATTTAATTATTATAATGTGTTTATTTATTTATTATATTTTATATTGTTGTTATATATTGTCAGATATAATAACGTTAATTATTAAATATTTTTTAAAGCAGTTCATTACATAGCCTATTAAAAGTGTATGGATATTTATTTATATGTTGTCCAGAAACAGTGTCTAAATCCCAAAACTATTCACATATTCAATATATATATATGATAATGTCCTCCAGAAACCACTGTTTAATGAAAATGTTCAAGCTATGCGACAGCATTTAGCAGTGTGTGATATGTGTAGATGTACCATGTGTTTTTATTTTTTTTATTAATTTGTGAAAATTTGTTTGTGAGGACCGGAATCAAATTATTATTATTGATTATTATTGATTAGATATGTGTATCGCACCTAATGAAACTGCATCAGCCCTTCCTCTCGATTTCTTTCTACTGCTAAACTGACTTCCGGTTAATGTCCTTTCTAGCGAATCATTTCCACTGCTCAGAGTCACGTGGCGTGCGCGCAAGGCGGAAGTGAACGCGGCGGTGTGTTAGGAGAATCACACATGACAGAGTTATTAATAATTATCAGAGTTTAATGAAATGATCAGATGATCGGGTTTAATCGCTGTCAGGATGCCGCTGTTGACGCAGAATCAGCGAATCGAGCGCGTGAACTCAACCGCGGAGCTCTTCAGCAAACACCCGCATCTGAAGGCAAGAATAATACATAAACATAATAATAATAATACCAGAGCCACTATAATATTACACGCCTGCATGCGTTCACAGACTATAATGAACATAGACCCTCTTTTATATTGAAACACTTGTGATGTTTAAGATAAACAACAGCTTGGACATCTTTAGAACAACACTTTAGAAATGCTTTTGTTTTATTAATATTTGATTAGTATTGTAATATTAGTATTATACGGCAGTATGCATGCACAGACTAATATATGTAGATTACCTTTGTGTATGTAAATACAACATCTTATTTATTTACACGAGGTAAAATACATTTCTCATATTTATGCATGCATTGTTACAAGCTCACATTAATTAGATCATATTCAGAATAGTACTTTTATAGTTTTAATTGTGTAATTTGCACTGCAGGATTATTGAAGTAAACCGTAAAATGTAAAAATATTAGTGCTGTCAAACGATTAATCACATCCAAAATAAACGTTTATGTTTGCATAATATATTAATGTGTGCTGTGTATATTTATTATGTATATGTAAATGCGCACACATGCATGCATATATTTCCGAATAAAAATATTTTATATTTTAAATATGTTTATAATATGAATATAAATATAGACATGTAAATATTTTCTAAATATATACTGTATGTGTGTATTTATTGAATACATAATACATATACAGAGAACACTCAAATATTATGCAAACAAAAACTTTTTTTTTGGATGCGATTAATCGTTTGACAGCACTACAATAATATAAAAATGTATTTAATATGAAAATATAATAAAAAGAAGATAAAAAAGAGCTTTAGTTCCTATGTTGAAAAGAGTTCTTGATGTTAAAACACCATTAAGTGCTGTGATTGCTAATTATGCTCATATAGTGTACAGCACACATGTAGTAATCAGAGGTGGTTGATTTGTGTCTCAGGAAAGTGCGAAGCAGTTTGTGTCCAGAAGTCCAGAGGCTGTGGACACTAAACAGCTCCTGTATGTCCAGCAGCGGGAGCTTGCGGTGACCACACCAGCGGACAGTGAGTGTTTGCTCTCGAGCTGAGGACCGGTGATGTGTTAAACACACACTGATGTGTCTCTTTCCTCAGATTCGGTCTCTATCCTGGGATCCGATGACGCTACTACATGCCATGTAGTCGTGCTTCGACACACAGGTAACACGAGTCTTCATAGAGTCTGTGTGTGTGTGTGTGTGTGTGTGTGTGTGTGTGTGTGTGTGTGTGTGTGTGTAGTGTGTGTGTGTGTGTGTGTGTGTGTGTGTGTGTGTGTGGTGTGTGTGTGTGTGTGTGTGTGAGTTGTGTGTGTGTGTGTGTGTGTGTCTGTGTGTCTGTGTTGTGTGTGTGTCTGTGTCTCTCTGTGTCTCTCTCTCTGTGTGTGTGTGTGTGTGTGTGTTGTGTGTGTCTGTTGTGTGTCTGTGTGTGTGTGTCTGTGTCTGTGTGTGTGGTGTTGTGTGTGTGTGTGTGTGTCTGTGTGTGTGTGTGTGTGTGTGGGTGTGTGTAGTGTGTGTGTGTGTGTGTGTTGTGTGAGAGAGAGAGAGGTGTGTGTTAGAGAGAGTGTGTAAAGTGTGTGTGAGAGAGAGTGTGTGTGTGTGTGTCTGATCCTGTGTGTCTCTTCTGCAGGCAGCGGAACGACGTGTCTGGCACACTGTGATGGGTCCAGCACACGGACTGAAGTTCCTCTGATGCTCCATGCCGTCGCTTCTAGAAGCAGCCCAGCGAAAGAGGGCAGGTGCTGTGGACTCGTCACGCATCGCTGAACTGGGATGTCAGATGGAAAGGAGTCTGTCTGATTCATGGCTGTGTTTGTGTCTTCAGACTGGAGCTGCATCTGGTCGGTGGTTTTGATGATGACAGGAGCACCTCGCACTCACTCAGCCTTAGTATTCTGGGTATGTCCTTGCGATGAAGTTTAAACACTCACTGCATGATCAGAAGTGTTTCTAAATCTTTTGCATTACAGCTGCGTTTCAAAAGCAGAAGGAAGAGGTTCACCTGGAGACGTGCTGCATCACAGGTCAGTTTGTGCTCTTCACTGGCAGGACATGGGACGTTCTTTTGCTTCTGTTAGTATATTTACATAGATCAGGGGTCACCAAGTTCGGTCCTGGAGGGCCGGTGTCCTGCAGAGTTTAGCTCCAACCCTAATCAAACACACCTGAAGCAGCTAATCAAGGTCTTACTAGGTATTCTTCAAACTTCCAGGCAGGTGTGTTGAGGCAAGTTGAAGCTAAACTCTGCAGGACACCGGCCCACCAGGATCAAGTTTGATGACCCCTGACATAGATCATCATTCACTGACCCTCATGTTTTCCAAATCTATATGAATTTAATCTTTCTGTGGAACACAAAAGGAGTCATTTTGACAATATCCGTAGGCGGCGGGTGAACCAACTCCAGGGTAAGGCTAATAGCAGCCAAATGTATTAAACATAATAAACCCGTCTTTTTAGGCAAGAACCAGACATGGGTGTCATGTAGGATAATAAAATATGTTTAATGGGACTGAATTTGTATTTAACATGATTGCAGTTTAATAAAAACATTAGAAAATGTCCTTTCCATGGTTATTCAAACAGCGAATAAATTATAGGTAAGCTATATAGAAAGTGACATTATCACTAACTTTAATATATTGCGAGTTGTTATAATCACTGAAGCTATATACACTGTGATTATGAATATCTTACTTTCATTGTATGTACATCTGCGCTTTGTTGTTTATGATGAGAGAACTCACTCAACGAAACTGAGCAGTTTCAGCGATGACTCATCTGAAGGCCTCTGATTGGCCGTTGCATTCCTAAGCTCAACACAATTGTGTGTGATTCGTTAAAATGCGCAACACTTTAAAATGGCCTAAAATGAAATATGGTGCAACATGAGCAAATCTTAATTTAAAGCCACAATCGACATTGTCTATTCATTTTCACTTTGTTAGCAACAGACTTAATAGATTTAATGTGTTTATGCAGTGGCATTTTTGGCCTTTCCCCAGCTCCGCCTATGACAATTTCCATAGTTATCACATGTCAAGAAAAGCTCATAAACGCAACAGAAAAGTAGTCACTACTAATAACTCACTATTTCCAAGTCCCAAATCATATGATACTTTGTGTGAGGAAAAGTCCCAAATGTAAGTCATTATTCACTGAACACCCCCCCCCCCCAGTTGCAGTGCTGAATCTCAAGGTTTCATTATTTAATAATTCAGGTCTGTTCTTCACAGAAAGCTGTTGTATTACTTCAGAGAACATGGAATATAGTGCATGATATTTTTGATGATTGCGTAACTATTTCTGTGTCTCTAGAGATGAATGACATCATCAAAGATGGGATGCATCGGCCCGTGGTGTATGGGATAGGTACTGTACAACATCTTCTCTGATTATTGTGTGATGGATAGACACTTCAGCACTAATGAGATCTGTTTGTATTCCGAGTTGTGAATTTGCAGTGCGAATTGAATACAATGCTAAAAAAACACAGAGCGCTGGACAATGCGCTTTAATAATAATAATAATAATAATAAAAAAATATCTTTCTTCAGCAGGTTCAAACAGCACCAAAAATACAGCATGACTTTTTTTTTAAAGATAAAAATTGTGCTTTCTTCAGTTTTGCTGTTTTTTTTTTTTGTAGCGCTGCACAATTTAGCCAAAAGTGGTGTGATTTATATTTCAATATGACTATCAAATAATAACCATAAAAAAGAAGTAATAATCAAAAATATTAAATAAACATAAATAGTACAATTGCAATATTTCTATGTATATAAACAACAACAACAGCAATAATTATAAATAATATTTATTTTACAGTACTGTAAAATTACAATACTAATATCTTAATTTCTTAAATGTCAAATGTTAAACCTTTAAAGCCTCTCTATTGTTGATTTATAAGTTTGTGAAGATGTTTGGCATGTGTTTCATTCCCTAATGCACTTAATAAGCGACTCGAGAGCAGATGCAGAGTTTGTGTTATTTGCTGAAATCACAAGCTGCTCACGTGCATGCGATGCCACACTTTACTCTGAAGCACACACAGCTTGTATTTATTTAACTACACCGCAGCCTTTGTGATTTCATGATCACGTGACGCCATATCGCAGCTCTATACGAGACACTGACCGAGCGCTTCTGTCCGAGTCCAGGTGTGAACGTTAGACGGGTCACGTGTTTCCAGCCTCGTTCACATGTCGAGGACCAGCGGAGGAGCTCCGATCCGCGCGCACTTCTCAGGTGGACAGGTACATGGATGAAGACGTCATGCAGTGTTTAGTGAACTATCTGCTGTATAATCTGAAATACTGATGTGTTATTGACAGATGGTTGAAGTGTATGACTCTAACCGAGAGCTTGTGAAAATCGACCCGTGCAGATGGACACCAAACAACGACATGTCCTTCTGGCTGTCCGAAGATGATGAAACCATCCTACAGGTC
The DNA here is from genome assembly GCA_027422405.1 of Ptychobarbus kaznakovi. Lineage (NCBI taxonomy): Eukaryota > Metazoa > Chordata > Actinopteri > Cypriniformes > Cyprinidae > Ptychobarbus > Ptychobarbus kaznakovi. The sequence continues at coordinate 1,916 of JAPDDN010000238.1, read as the reverse complement.
TGAACCACCCCCTCCCACTGCCAGTTTAGTGAACCTTTAGACATATATATAAAAAAGTTTGCATGTGTGTTGAGTATCGTATTTTATCCATCAGGCTTTTACGGCTCATATAGTCTGATATAAAGAGAAAAAAACAACTTGTTCAGAGACTCAAACTGAGCAAAAATGAGCACTTTGGTGCCGATGCTGAAGTTTATGACCACAAAGATGAAGTTCTGATTCTTGTAATGTAAATGAATGAGATCTGTATAGCAGACCAAGCATAGCTATGTATCTCCAATCATGTCTTAAGATGAGATTTAAATCCAATGATGATTGAGAGATCAAAGCCTGATGAGACGTGAATCACTAGTATCACAATTTAAAGGCCTTTTCATTGCTAAAACAAATGCATGAGCTATCAGTCAGATGACCGAAGGCATGGAGTAGATTGTGAACAGGCTTTGGTCATGTAGAGGCCTATCAGATATGCTACAGTAAGGTTAATAATGCATCATTAAGTCAGCTCTGCAGGATGAAGTGGCTCTTCTCATTGGTTTCTCGTCTGCTTTGTCCGTCAGTATTTGTCCACGTCTCCACATGCAGAACCTCCTCACTTTGTCCATCACATCAAATCCACCATCCAGTTTCTGCTGGATCATCCGACCGCAGACGAGCTGTTTCCAGGCGGTCAGCCGCATCTGTACCGCCGCGCTGAGGACGGCCGCTGGAAGAGTCTCTGACCTCTGACCTCTGAGAGCCACTGTAACACAACTAAAGGCCTTTGACGTGTAACGTAGAAGCTGATCTGAACTGAAACGTGCTGATCGAAGCTCAGATTGAGTGAAATATCTGAGGATGGTTTTACTAACCGGCCCTTACATAGAAACACGAGTCTATGGACTATTTATTTTTACTTCATATCTGTTATGCATGTCAATGCAAATGTGTATTGGTTCATAAGATGTGTTGTTTATTTTACGCTAACAGGATATTATGTTTTTTTCCCGTCCGTACATCTAGCTTTATCTTATTTGCTCACTAAACATTAATTTTGGAAACTGTAAATAAACCATGCTGTGATCCTTTGACGATGAATAAGATAATTAAAATTCTGTTGCCAGTGGAAACAGTGTTTTGTTTATTTAAACCTTTATATGATAATAACAAACAATGGATTGAAACTATAAATATACTCCTCTTTAGACGGTGTTGTCATAATGAGGATCTGCTGGTTATTAATAGTGTTTTAGTTTGTGCAATATGAAATACTAAAGTGGGCCTACAACATGTTTGTATTTAAAATGTAAAATTGTAAAAAAAAAAAAATGTTTTGCAGAACGGTAATTGTAATGCATTATAAGGTACTAAATATGAATACAGAGTTTATTAGGACTATTAAAGCATACAGATTGAAATTGCAATGTTTGAGAACACATATAGGTAATATCTTAATTTATTGTTAAGGCTATATATTAGGGTGACCATATTTTGATTACCGTAAACCAGGACACTCGGCCCGGCAATGAGATCCTCAAATTATACTCGAAGTTTACTCAAAGATGCCTTATTAATTTCAATACATTTAAAGTATGCCTCCTCTGTATGGATAGAAAATTATTATATTACAAAATACTATCTATAAGCAAAGACACAAATTTATATCAACATTTCTCAACATGTTTTATTATGACAGGTTTAAAAAATAATTTAAAATTTAAAAAAGTGTAACATGTCTATGGTAAAAACATGTGTAAGCAACCTATATATATTGGTCCTGTAACTTTGTTTTGTTTCTTTTACAACAATTGTATCACATTTTTGCCTTAGTTCACTGTAAATAGTTTTGTAACTATTTAATGTCACGTAACCAGACAGACAGAGAAACTCTCATCTTTATGTATAAACAGTCTGGATGTATTTATAGATACATTTTT